>JAVCKT010021674.1:0-19441 GCA_032273925.1 Rhynchotus rufescens
TTTTTTTTTTTTTTTTTAAATGAGAGTCCTCGAATAGCTGCGAGGGCTCCGTGACTCTGGGAGGGAGCCCTGCGTGGAGCCCCCGGCCCCCGCTTGATTTATAGGTGGAAGCGCCTTCCCAGGGACAAGGGATGCAGCATAAAGGAAGGGATGCGAGTTAAAAGGCAGAGGGAACTTTTATTAATGCTTCTAGGGCCTGCTCTCTGAAGCGCTTTTATTATTATTATTATTCCTTTTTTTGGGGGGTGGGGGGGGGAATAAACTTTTTGAAATTTATGGAGTAATCTGTGAAAAATAATCCAGAACATATGTTCTAGGTTGCCCATTTTGCTCTCTAAGAACAGCCTCAGCAATTAAAAACGGACCCAGGATAGCATTAAACATGTGCATGCAATTTAAGCCTAAAGTTGATATTTCTGTTGAGGACTCTCCATGATTTGCTCCTCCAAGCAGGCCCATAATTTGCAACAAGTTGGTAGGGGCCGGGAAGGAGGCCGGGCAGGACGGCAGTGCTGCTCCCTGGAGCTGCGTGATCCAGAGCGGAGGCGCCGGCGGAGATGTTAGTGCACAGGCCTGTTGTCCGTGCAACGAGAAACAGAGCCGGTTCTTGCACGAGGAACTTGATTAAAACCTTTGCTTAATTCCCAGGCTCGTGCGAACCGGCAGGCCGGGGCGCTGCTCCTCTCCTGGCCCCGCTTCCCTGTTCTGAGCTTCGCTCCATGCGACGTCTCTTCCATTTGCCGCCCAGCGGGTGCAGTTGCCACGTGCTCCGACAGCCCTGCGAGCAGGCGGGTGCCGCGGGATCCCTGTGGAAGGTGCTGGTGCTTGCTGGAAGGCGGGTTGTGTTCTGGGTCTCTTCCCTTCTGCTAAGCCATAGGGCTCGGTGGTGTTTGTGTCTTAGGAGCTTAAATAACCGCCAGGAAGCGGCCACCCTCCCTGCGTGACTCCTCGGAAGTTTTGACACGAACCTGAATTTTAGCGTTGTGGCCACCGCAGCAAAGGCAACCGGAGTGTTTGTTGTTGTCTTGGCTCAAAGCAGAGCAAGGAAAAGCTTTGTGTGGACCCAGTGGTATTTTTGCACAAGTTGCTCTTAACACAGGTAACTGCTGTGTTAGGCTAGGCCGAACCGCTTCAACGCCGCGGGTGTCACAGCGCGGTGCTCGGATGGTAGCAGAGCTACTCCTGGCCCTCCCGACTGTCCCTCCTGCCTGGCTCTTAAGCACAGCAAATGAGGCTGTAGGGCTCCGGCGTGGGGCTGCCTGCGTCGGGAAGCGCTCCGGGCCGAGATGCCCCATAGTGACACTTGGTCTAGCAGAGCCACTTGTGCAAGTGGTTGCCCTGAGGAAAAGCCTCCTGGTTGAGAGCTGGGAGGATTTTTTTCCTGGAGTAGCCATAAGAAAAGCAGCCTTTGCACAAGGTGCCCCGGGTCCATCCGGTTTCCTGGCGGTGGTTCTTTTCGGGAGCTCCGGTGCTGGATGCAGCTTATCTCCACAGCAGGTTTTTGCCGGTGCATCTCCGGAAATGGGATTGGGCTTTGGGATGCAGGGTGGATACCTGGTGGGTGATGTGGCTCGTGTGAGCCCTCCTCTTCAGGAATCTGGTGGAGTTTGAGCTCGTGTGAGTTTTGGGGCAGGTTGGCTTTGGTTGAGCGCTTGTGGCAGCCGCGGTGGCACTTCGGACTCTTGAGCTGGTAGCACTTTGGGCACGTTACTGACAGTAGCACCCTGCTCTTCGGCCTCTTGAGCTCGCTTCCTCCTCCCTGAGCTCCTGTAGTGCTCTTGTCCCCTCTCCTTCTCTCCCTGCTGAGGTCCCCTCTGAGTAGGATCCTGGTGGTACTGAAGGAACAGGGGTGTATTGGTGACGGGTGGTTGACTTGGTGGCCGTACCAGTGAGGGGCAAGTGACTTGGTGGCCATACCGGTGAGGGGCAGGTGACTTGGTGACCGTATCAATGAGTGGCAGGTGACTTGGTAGCTGTACCGGTGAGGGGCAGGTGACTTTGTTGGGGTCATCTGGTACCAGCCAGGGTCCATGCACCAGCCTGGCTCTCCGTCCCAGTCGGGCTAGCAAGGCGGTAGCAGGAGGGCCCGTTGGCTCCTCTAGTTCAGGGCCAGGGTCCCGGCTTCTCGCCTGCCTCATGGAGCTGATGCTGTTGTGTGGAGCTGGCTAAACTGCCACAAATAAACTGCAGTCCGCCCATCTGTTGCAAGAGCAAAACACCCGGCTTGCACATAGAAGAGATACGTTTGCGCAGCCCCTTGTACGTACAAATGCTAAAGATTCCACTTTTTTTCTTGGAGATACTCATGCAGCAGATTCACAAGCTGCCCGGACGGCACTTGGGTGGCAGTGAGGGGCTCAGGGCTGGGCCTGGCTGTTCTGGCCCCGCTGGGCCCGTGCAGAAGAGCCGGTTCCGGCACTGTGGGAGTCGCCTGCCTGGCTTTTGGGGCAGACCACAGCCCCATCCCTCGCCCAGCTGATGCCAGCAGCTCCTCTCCGTCTCTGGAGCAGAGGGATGTGCGCGTGAAGGTGCCTGGGGACACGCCGGCAGAGCCAGGCAGTGCCTGCAGCACCAGCCTCTGCTCTCCCTGTCTTCAGCAGCCCATGGCTCTTGAGTGTTGGGCTCTAAAATCTGGTCACCCTCTGCCTCTGTTAATCTGGGGGTTTTGGTTGCTCTTCCTGACTGCGGATGTTAGAAATTTTTGCTGGAAACACCCAGATTGAGATCCTGTTGCCAAAGAGCTGTGCTCGGGGCACCCGGGGCTTGGATGGTGCAGGACAAACGGGCAGAACCGCTTTGCTGCCGAGCCGGGTGGCTTCTTAGAACTGCCCTGCAGGGAGGTGCCACCCGCTGAGGGGGTGTTGGAGGACCCGTGGGTGCAGTGACAGCTTCCCAGCAGCCACATGCAGCCGCTGCGCCACGTAGCCTTTGCTGGGGGCTCTTGCAGAGCTGGTGGTGCCATAGCTGGGTTTGTTCCCAATCTCCTTGTTGAGAGTTTTCCATCACTGATGACCTGTTCTTCCCACCCGGTCCTCTCTACGTGTTGTCCACCAGAAGCTCTCCTGGAGGTTGTCAGGCCCTGCCTTGGCTCCTGGCAGGCTGGTAAGAACCAGAAGAGCATCAGTTGTGTTGGGGACAGTGGTGGCAGCAGGGACGGGTTATTGTGTGTTCAAGACTCGGCCTGGGGCCTTGTCTGGAGAAGAGATAAGGGGATCTCGGAGAGGGGAGAAGCCCCTTGGCCCCAAGCCCATGCGGCTCCCGATCCCTGCTGTGCCCGTTGTGTAGCCCTCACTCCGCAGGGCGCTCCAGGAGGCTGCCGACCTTGGTGCCAGGTGGGAACGAGGGTTGTGAAGGAAGCGGCTCCGCTGCCCGTGCCGCAGAGCTGCAAATCCAGCAGGGCTCTTGGCTGACATGGGCCAGGAATTCAGCTGGCTCTCTGCCACGGGCTAAATAAACCCCAAGTCGTCTTGGAGGCTCCTTCTCCCCCCTGGGATCCCGGCCCCTTTTTGGGATAGCAACCCCCAGGCCAGATTTCCTTCTGGTGAGGATTTTAAGTGACCAAGTTGAGCCCCTTGGAACTAGATCCTAGCGGGATTTGCTGCAGGAATTTGCCCCGCTCCTACAGTGAGGTCACAGGTCTCTGCATCGTCGTGCCCCGTGTTGAGGGGCTGCAGGGCAGTCCAGGAGGGCGGTGCAATCTGGCTGCCGACTCGCTCTGCTCCCTTCGCTTTCCTGCTTTTAATTGGGATTCCCAAATCCTGTAACCAGCTGGAGCCTTTTTTCCCCTTGAGCCTTTGCAATGTCCTGGCGTGTAAGAAACAGCCCTGGGAATCAGGACTTAACTCGCATTGCTGTGACAATCGGAAGGTGCCTCCCAACAGGACAAGTAGCTGATACCTAGTTGGAAGAGATTGTGTTGAGACAAATGACACGATGGGAGGTATAAGTGGTGGTTGCCTGCCTGAAAAGCCAGTATTAGCCCATGCCTGAGCCTCGTGTTGGTGGAGGGGACCTGGGCAGATGGTGGCACATCCTCCAGTTTCCTCCTGCCCAGACCTGGCCTCTGGTTCATGTTTCACACTGCGAGTGGAGGGAGACCCAGCAAAGAGAAGGCTGAGGGGCTTTGTGCTGAGGAGGAGGGCGAGCCATTACCCAGGTGCTTCTGAGCCGGTCCTGCCGGAGCTGGCTTTATCCTTAGGAGCCAGAGTTAGGCTGGAGGTTTGTTTTCAAGGATGTTTGACCTCAAGTCTATGCGAGTGGGGCCATTTCTGATGGAGAGCTGCGCGTCTCTCCATTCAGCTAACGCGGGAGGACTCAGCTTGTGAGCAAAGCCCATTGAGAGGGAACGTAATCAAAATCTTCCTGAAATCTGTGTGACCTGCTCTGCCGAGCAGAGCCTCTCCGCAAGAGCCGCTTTCCGTAGCCAACCTGCCCCTGCCGTGACCGCGGGGCTGTGAGAACGGAAAGTGAAACCGCCCCGTCCCGCTCGGAGATGCTGAGAAGCGCAGAAAGTGGCAAAGTTGGATCAACACTAAGAGACATGAGCCTTAGAGGGCCCTATTTTTGATCATCTTTATGGAGAAAGCTCTCTGGTTGCATTGGCCACGGCGACTCTTGTGTAGTTACCCCGTGCGATGACCCGGTAGTTTGGCTTGAGCTGCGTGTCCTGGTGTTTGCCTTGGAGTTTCTCATTGGGATGTGAAATGTAGAGCTCCAAAGTGAATGTGTTGTAGTTAACCTGATCATTCAAAATCTTTTCATGCACCCTTAGCTTCTGCCTTAAAGGTCAAGGAAATCAAGACCCAAGATGCCCTTTTTAGCCTTTGGATGGCACTGGTTAGTATGCTATTTTTGAGCACTTGCTAGTGCTAGATACGAGGAGAGCCCTTTGGAAGGGTTCAGTAGTTATCTGTGTTTTATTTCCCACTTTCTCACTTGGCAGCAGTCCATAGGCTCCTCTTTCTTTTAGGGAGATTGCAGCGACTTGAATCACTGTGTACCTAACTCTGTACTTAACCTCACAATGGCTTTGGCTGCCTCCTTGGTTGCTTCCATATCCAAAGGAGGAAAATAAACCTTCCAACTTGACCCAAGCAGGGCCCAGGAGCCTCCTCAAGGCGCCCAAGGGCACCGGTGGCCTCTTTGGTCCCAGCCAAGCCCGTCATCAGGGACGAACCGTGCAGGGCTGTGTGCGAGCAGGCTCTGGCTGCCCTCTGCTCTGTGGTAACTTTGAGTTTCTTTGTCTTTTCACAATGTATCTTTCCCTCAAAACCCGATGGAGGTCATTGAGCCTCAAGAGCGATCCCGCCTGTCGGCTGAGCATTGCCCAGAGCTGCGGGTTTCGCACCGGAGACGCACGCGACGCGGCCCGGCGGGTCGTGCAGCCCTCGCGGCGGGCAGGGAGCCGCCTCCTGACCCCCGGTGTCTGCCTCCTCCTGACCCCTGGTGTCTGCCTCTTCCAGAACAGGGCGGTGGGCCGGCCCAAAGGGAAGCTGGGCGCCGCGGCGGCCGTGAAGCTCGCAGCTAACCGGAGCACCGCGGGCGCGCGCCGCAGGAGGACGCGATGCCGCAAGTGCGAAGCCTGCCTGCGCACCGAGTGCGGCGAGTGCCACTTCTGCAAAGACATGAAGAAGTTCGGGGGCCCTGGCAGGATGAAGCAGTCCTGCATCATGAGGCAGTGCATCGCGGTAAGTGCCCCGGCTCTTCGGGGGTCTTTCCTGTGTCCGTGGCTCCTGATGACAAGGCCTGGGACTGACAGCTCTCCTTGGAATAGTCTGTAAGATGGCAAAAACGTGTAATCTGCCCTTTTTCCCCCCCTCGCTTTCCATCCCTACCCCCCAAAGCTCTTAAATGACCTTAATATCACTGCTTTTGTCCTCAGGGGTATGGAAGGCAGCGGTGGAGGTTGTCACTGTACCAGAATTCAGTGCTGTAATCACTTTAGCATGCTGGGGGAGAAGGGGGAAGACGGGGAAGTTCTGATACAAAGGTGGATGAGTTTGTTCTTTCAAATGTTGTTTTATTCAAATCTTTTCTGATTTTTCTGAACAACCACCTTGCAACCATCTTCACTCAACCTGCTTAAGATGCAGGGAATTCTTAGCCGGGTATCCCCCAGGAGTTTGCCATTGCTGACCCCAGGCTAGATGAGACCTGGATTTGAACCTATTTGCTGTTCCCTGGGCCAGAGGAGCCAGAGAGGCTCCCAGTCCAGGCCAGGGCTCCGCAGGGGCTGGCAGCACCAGAGAATCCAGGAGGCATCGCCGCCAGTTTCCTGGGCTGCACTGATACGTTGCTTGGAAGCTCCTTGAGCCCTGAGCGATAGCTTTCTACTTGACAAATATTGAGAGATTATTCTCCCATTAACTTGTCCAAGCACCTTTTGAAGCTGGTGCTTTCATACCGACTGTGCTGCTGAGCTGCTCCTTGGGGTTCAGAGCAGCCTCCCAAGCATGAGAATGAGCTGCGCTTTCCTGCTGATCTCCACTGTGATCAGCTACCCTGGCAAGTCTGAGCCCTCCACCAATACACTGGAAGACCTCGTATTTGTGGATGTTAAACAGCATCAGCTTCTGAAGAGGGTTGTTTGTTTTTAGAGGGAAGGAGTGTTGTCTAATCATAACTGATATATTACCCTCTCCATGCTGATTTTCACCTGACTCTTGATTTAGTCTTGTTTACCGCTCCCTTCACCCAGGCTTTTTTTCTTTAATTTGTTGAGGAAACTGAAGTGGAGGCATTAGGTGCCATGGTCAGGCTTTAAAAACTGATGAGCACTTAGTGTTTCCAGAAGATGCTCCCGGTAGCTCCCATCTTGTCCTGTTCCGAGCTGTGCCCTGTTCCAGCACGGAGGGTCCCATCTGGCTCTCCGGGATCTCCCAGGGTATCTGCCTTTCTGCCGAGCGCTTTGGCAGCTCAAGTGTCTTTTTTTTTTGAGCACTTGATTTCCTGGAGTGTGGCATGAATTGAACAGCATGGATGAAGAATTTATTATTCTCCAGGGAGAAGAAATTGTGAAATCCTGCTGCCTTTTTTTTTTGCAGGGAGATTAAACTAGGGCTGAAATGTGCTTTATTGTACTGCCTGACGAAGGAGCCTTTCGTACTAAGCAGTTTTCTAGACACACAGTCCGAGCCTTTTGCAGATGAACTGGGTTCTGTTCTGGCTCAGTGTGACCGTCTTCCCAGGCACTCCCAGCTTATGAAAAAGCATTTTTTTTCAGTCAGTACTTGCAGTTTTATTCCCAAGAGCCCCACTTAGGAACCTGGGCCTTGGAGGTGGCCTGTTTTGATTCCTCACTAACTCTTTGCATGAATTCTAGAGGCATCTCTACTCCTTGGAGCTTCCCATTGGTGCAAATAGCAGGGGGAATACTGTAAACTCCTGAGAGCAGCCTGGAAAATGGAGTTTATCTGTGGCAGCTGGTAACAGGAAAGGCTCCGTCGGGAAAGGCGGCCGGAGCGCCGGGAGGCTGCGCGCGGCCGGAGGGAGCGCGAGGCTCTGCCAGGAGGACGAGTCTGCTGGGATACAAGCTTGGAGCTGCTATCCTGGCGTTGCTGCCTCCCAGGATGGGAGGTTACCCGCCTGGGTGCCACCCTGTGCCCATGCTCTGGGTGTCCCTGCTCGAGCACGGGGCTTGGACTGGACGATCTCTAGAGGTCCCTTCCAACCTCAACCGTTCTGTGATTCTGTGATGGGCCCTGCAGACCCAGCCAGGAAAACACCCGTGTTCCTGGGTGTCCATGCTCACTGCATGCCCCATATGTGGATACTAGTTATTGTATGGGGGTGATCGGACAGGGAGGGCAGAACTTTATGGTTTTGGACCACTTTTTCTGATTTCCCCCAATGCAGTGGTATCTGGGGATCCCAGTTGTGAGCCTGGAAGAAGGGTGGGAATTAAACAACATTTGCAAAATGCTTTTTAAATGAAGCCCCAGTAACCACAGGCTCGTGAAAGCAGCAGAGTGCTGCCAGAGCCGAGCTATCCGTTGCAGGTGAGCTCTGTGCTGCTTTAACGTAGCCGAGTCTTTCCTGTGTCTGAAATTTCCTGAAGGCTCCACTTTGCTGCACGGTTCTGATCACAGAACAGGTACCCACATAGGAGAGGTCCTTGCTACACGTGGCCATATCTCCAGCCTCCACTGCTTAGTAGTTGAGGAGTTACAAACTAATTGATTTTATGTCCCATTACAGCCAGGTTCTGGTGAGGATCTTAGTTCTTTCTTATCATGAGGCTTACACCCTATTGCAGCAAACCAGAATTTTGGTCCTTGTTTGCACAAACTGTGAGCTTTTCTGATTACACTGGCGGGCAGTGCTTTGACACAGGGTGCAGAAATGAGAGATGTGGCAGTTGTCCTTCTGCATCAACGATAAATGGAAAAAGTCACCGCGCTTCCCACTGCTGCCCTTGTAGGAGAGGAATTCTCTTCCTAGGTGCCTGCACCGTCACGTTTGGGAGCAGAGCCTCCGAACGGAGGCTGGAGCAGCCTGTGGGGCAAAGAGGCCTCTTCCTGCTCTGCTGTTCATCCTGGAGCAGCTCCGCAACCTCTGGCTGCCCAGCTTGTAAAACGGGGAGTTGCCAAACGCCCGGTCAGGCTGTGAGGCTCAGCAGCTGTGCCCACCGTGTCCTGGGTTGCTTTTAATCCACCCGCTGTACAACAGTGAAGTGACTCACGTAGCACTGTGTGTGTGAGCTCACTGATCCAAGGGACCCACAAAACAGGGTTCCTCTTCATCCCAGAAATCCCCCGTTGATCTGTGGTGTCACCTGCATTGCCTAGTACATGTCCTGAGATGCTTGGCAGGGTACCCAGCCCCAAATGCTGCCCCGTGTGCCTTGCCTTCATCACCCGTTGAAAAGGAGCTTTCGGCTGCTTGCTAACTGAACCCTCTTTATCTTCTCTCTCCCAAAACTTTGGAGTGAGAATGCCATAAATGAACGTTGTGATCTTTATTTCCGTATGCTTTCTGTGCCCTGATCAAGGCTTCTTTCTGATGTGTGTAAACAGCCGGTGTTGCCTCATACTGCTGTGTGTCTGGTGTGTGGAGAAGCTGGGAAAGAGGACACTGTGGAAGAGGAGGAGAGCAAGTTTAATCTCATGCTAATGGAATGCTCCATTTGTAATGAAATAATACACCCAGGATGCCTTAAGGTGAGTATGAGGATGTAGTGCCTGTTGGAAGGAAAAGCTGGATCGGGTGTCGCTTCAGTGGCGGTGGTGCACGGGCGGGAGCGAGTGTTCATGGCTCCATCTTTGGGCAGTTAGGGAGCAAAGACCTGGCACGAGAAGCGAGTGATAGCCTTGAATGATCGGGGGGCTTATATTGTTTAAAGGAGCCAGGAGCCACATGCTCCGTGTCCCTCGGGGCTGGCTCCCAGCTCCGGGGGAATGGGGAGCCCACGTCCTGCCGCAGTGGCGTTTGCAGAGGGAGCGGGGCTGGCCTGTGCCCCGTCACACCAGGGCTGATGGGACGGAGCAGGAGCTGCTCCCCTCAGAGGGGTCCCGTCCAACGATCCTCTGCAGTCCAGGTCACAGGTCCAGAGGACAGCGGTCTTGTCTGGTGATGGTTCCAGTGAGATGTCCCCTCCCCGTGCCGCGTTTGGGGCTAGTTGCACAGGATGTGGGTCAGACCTGTGAAATCCAGCAAGGGCTGTTTGTTCCTTCGTGCAGGGGTGGTGCTTTGAGCGCTGTTTTGGTAACTCGGAGCGATGTTGCTTCAGGTATCTCTGAAATTTGGACGGTGGGAGATTTACGGAGCGCCTTGTGTTGTAATTTCCCAGTGCTTCTGGCAAGCTGGAGCAGTGGGATAACTGATAGTATTTACTGGGACAAAAGGGCACCATTGCCAGTAGGATTTGGAAATCCTCTTGGAAGGCAAGAGGAGGCTGCGCAGGAGAAGAACAAAAGGAAGATGGAACCTCTCCCTGGATTTTTTCCTTTGCTCGTTATTCCATGTGGCAGCCACGATTTTCTGTGCTGCGAAAGACTCGCTCAGTGTGTCGGTGTTGTAACCCCTGACGTGGACTTAAGCTCAGAGGATGGAGCCCCATAAATAGTATTTGTGGGAAACACCCTTGGGTGCAGACAGAGCACCCGGGCAGCTGCCTCTGCTCTCCACCCAGGAGAAGTCCCCTCTTGTCCTGCCCAGTAGATAGGCAGGGACACATGTGAACTGTGGGTGTCATCTCCCATAAAGCTTGTCTGGCAAAGGCATTTGGGGGGAGATGAGAAGAAACTGGATAGGGGAAGGAATGGACCTGCTTTTTCTCAGTTTCTTCTTCTCGTGTAAAGAGAAAGGTTTCCCTTGCATGGTTAGTAGGTCCGAGGTATCCCTGAGCTCGTGGAGCAGTTCAGCATGTGCCTGGAGTGACTCCTGGTTGGAACTCACCCGGATCTGGGTGCACCCGGGGCATGTTTGTGGTGGGTTTTGTCCCACGGAGAGTCAGCCTCGCAGCCGGATCTCAGAGCATCCATGGATGTATTTGTCCTCCAACGCTGGCCAAGAGGGGAGCTGCCTTTAGAGGGAACACGTTAACCCGAGCTGCAAAGGACTAATCAGGGACCCAGCCCAAGCTGAGCGCAGTTTGACCCCACTTTCCTAAGGAAAGGAGGGCTGTTTTCCCAGGTAGGAGCCCTTTTCCTCCTTTAAGCTGACATAGCGATAATGATGGGACTGTTAATGTGGTTGGGTGCGTTGGCAGAGCAGCAGGAATGCGGGGACCGGGAGCACCGCTCGGCTCCAGCCGCCCACCCTGCAGGGAGGTTTCCACATGGATCAGCTGCTGCCTGGCCATGGCATTCCCAGTGTCTGGAGCGGGGATGAGGCCGCTCCGTTCCCGAATCCCGCACGGAAGGGCTGCAGCCGCAGCACCTTCCCCAGCAGTCCTTGTGTAGTCGGTGCGGGAAAGAACTTGTTCCCGGCTTGGGCTGGCGCCAGGAATTGCTCCCCGGAGGCAGGGATGTGCACAGCTCCTCCTGGAGTATCCTGCTTTTCCCTGGGAAAGCAGGTTCAAAGGCGCACAGCGGTGATAAAGCCAGTATTCAAATCCTGCCCACTTCATTTACTCGGTTATTAACTCCGGCTGCGAGAGCCGGATGCGTCCGCGCTCGCCGCTGGAAGCGCCTGGTGCCGGGGGGTCCCTGCACTTGCGGGTCCCTTCACCACCATTCCCATGGGTCCCTCCTAGCAGCTCCAGCGGGTCCCATCGTGGCCATTCCCACGTGTCCCTCCACGGCCCACGTGTCCTCATCCCACCGGCGTCGGGTCGGGAACACCCTCATCCCGCTCATCTTTGGCGGGGTGGTCGAGCTGCAGCCTCCCTGGTGCCACCAGCCCCAGCTGTTTGTCCTGGAAGTCACCTGGTTGCCTTTCCTACGGTAGTAATAAATCCTCTTTTTTTTCTTTCTTTCTTTCTCCAAGGCTTTTTTCTAAAAATATAATCAAGCCCTTGAGCTGCCCGTGTGCCATCTGTGAGCATGCGTGTGTGCCCGGAGGGTTGTTCGGAGCTTGGCTCTGCTTCCCACTGCCATTCACAGAAATTTCTTTGCACAAACACCCTTCTCCCGTACGGAAAATAACGCAGATTCCTGTGTGGAAGCTCAAAAGCCCCCAGCTTTTGTGCTGCGTGGGGCAGGACGTGTTTTTAATCGCAGTGTAGCAGCCCTACGTGTGCTTTTACTCTCAGAAAGCAGCTGTGCCGCTGGGCGCGGTGGAACGGCCGGAGCCGGCGCTTCTCCCGGTGCAGGAGCTGGGTAACCGTGGCCGTGGGAAGCCTCAAAACTGCCTTGTGCCACCCAGCAGAGTGGGCCTGTTCTCCTTGTTCTTCTTGTGCCACCTGAAGAGCTGGCCGGTTCTCCAGCTGCCCTGGCGGCCACCGGCCTAGGGTTAGCTCGGACCGTTAGCTTGGAAACGCGGAGGGAATGGATTTTAGGGAACGTTTCCTTACTGTGCTGTGCGCTTCTGAAAATGTCTGCGAGTGGAAATGCAGACCTAGGAACGTAAGTGTGGATGGCAACTGTTGCATGGGAGCTCCTTCCCTGGAGGAGCTCGGGCTCTTGGCTGGAGCACGGGAAGCCTTGGGAGAGGGGATGGTTGTGATGCCCTTGGCCACGGGCCTCGTGGCTGGAGCCGCTTGTGCGTGCCGGGATTCGAGCTGTGCCTCTCTCCGCAGGTGAAGGAATCGGACGGTGTGGTTAACGACGAGCTGCCCAACTGCTGGGAGTGTCCCAAGTGCAACCATGCAGGGAAAACTGGAAAAGTGAGTTTAATGGGAATCAGTGGTGCTGGAATGAGATACGGAATCTGAAAGGCTCCCTCTGGCTTGCAGGCGGTTTTGCCTGTGCCAGCTGTGGGGTTTGTACCTACCAGAGCTGAGACAAAGGGAGCGAGGCGAGGGCTCTCTTGTGCCCAGTCCTTCCCACCTAGTCCTGCCCCACGTACCAACCTCCTTCCCAAACCCGGAGAACACTTAGATCATCTCTGTGCAGTGCTGTGTGCAGCCTTTGGAGATGGGAAGCGTTCTCTGGGATTTTGTAAAAATTTCCTGCATGAAAGCTGACGTGTCCCTTGCAATTAGTGACCCACTAAATTCAGCCTCTGCCTCGTTAGAAAGAATCTTTGGGATGGCAAAAAGTAACTTCGTAGGGGGGTAAAACAGAGGCTGCCCTGACTCCTGTGTGACCATCGTGCCCTTAACCAAGTGATAACCCCAGTAGTGCTGGAGGCGGCTGAGGTGCGAAGCGCCCGCAAAGGCCTAAGATATAAAGTTTGTTTGTGTTTTGTGTCTCTTTGGCGTACAAGCAAAAGCGCGGACCCGGATTCAAATACGCATCAAATCTCCCAGGCTCATTGCTGAAGGAGCAGAAAATGAACAGGGACAACAAGGAAGCAACAGACGCCGCGAAGCGGAAAGGCGACTGCGAAGAGACTCCCAGGCGGAAATCCGAGGAACATTCCAAAAAGGCTCAAGTTGACTCCATCCTGCGGAGAAAGTCGGACGAGGTGCATCTGCGGAGGAAGAGGAAATTTGAGAAACCCCAGGAACCTGCCATGAGGAAACGGGTATGGCAAAAGGGGCTTTCTGTCTGGGGATGAGGGAGCCTGGGGGTTGGTCGGAGCTCTGCTCTCCCACTTTCTGGCTATGGACCCGTTTTGGGATTCTGAATCGTTTCAAAAGAAATAGCCACGTTTTTCTTTCTGTTTGGGAAAACTGCTGCTCTGACAGGACGGTAGTTTGAGCAGCAAAGCTTGGGTGGCTCCTTGGAGGCTGAAAACCCTTGATTACGGCTGTTGTTTTATCCAGAATGCTGGAAAACCCACTGCAAATGGCTGCTGCCTGTTGGTGGGCAGGGTGCGAGTGCAGGCATGAGGTCCAGGGTTGGTCTGAGTAGCAGGTCAGGCTGTTGTGGAGGCCCCGCAGCAGCTCGAGCGGCGGCTGCAGGTCCGGCTGTTTGAGCTCCGTGTCTTGCCCCGGAGCATGTGGGACATGGGCGCTGCTCCCGGCCCCAGCCTGGCTCCTCCGGCCCCCTGGCTCTGCTCCAGTCCTCTGTGCCCAAGTTGTCTGCTGCGAGCGGGCACAGGCCTCGAGTCTGCGGGACTCTGCGTGGGCTGCGTGGGGTTATCAGCGCCTGGGAGCCGGGGGACCGACCGTGCCTGTCGTCCCCGCGCTGGCGCTTGGTGCCTTTGGCCGCTGCTGCGCTGGCCCCGCGCGGCGGCCGGCCCCGCGTGGCAAGTGTGGCGGCCCGGGGTCACCCCTCGTATTTTCCCTTTCAGCGGCGGTCGTGGAAGGGCCCCGACGAGCGCGCGGCCCTGCTGAAGCCTCTGCGCCGCCTCAAGCAGGAGCCCGAGGACGAGGTGCCCGACGCGCCGCCCCGCGCCAAGGAGAGCGACCAGTCGCGGTCGAGCTCGCCCACGGCGGGGCCCAGCACCGAGAGCGCCGACTCCCGGGACAAGAAGAAGTTCAAGATGAGGCGGAAAAGGCGGCTCCCCAATAAGGAACTGAGCAAGGAGCTCAGCAAGGAGCTCAACCAGGAGATCCAAAAAACCGAGAACAGCCTTGCCAACGAGAATCACCAACCCATCAAATCGGAACCCGAGAGCGAGAACGAGGAGCCGAAGCGGGCCCTGAACAACAGCGAGAGACTGCACAGGTTCAGCAAGGGGCTGAACGGGACTCCCCGCGAGCTGCGGCACCAGCTCATCCCCGGCCTGCGGAGCACCCCGCGGGGCATAGCCCGCCCGCCGCCCTCGCTCTCGCCTCCCAAATGCATCCAGATGGAGCGGCACGTTATCCGGCCGCCCCCCATCAGCCCCCCTCCGGACTCGCTGCCCCTGGACGACGGGGCCGCACACGTGATGCAGAGGGAAGTCTGGATGGCTGTCTTTAGCTACCTCAGTCATAGAGACTTGTGCATCTGTATGAGAGTTTGCAAGACCTGGAACAGATGGTAAGGAGGGCTGGCGACGGAGCCAACGAGCAGTGGGATGGAGTTGGGTGACCGGAGGCACCGTCACCTAGAGGAGAGGTGCAGGGTGTCCCTGAAGCGGCCGAGCCCTGGGAGGACGGGCGCCCAGCAGTGCCTGGGAATGTGCCTGCCCGTCAGCCAGGCTTCCCGCGGGGCAGATCCCGGGTGGTGCCGGTGTGTGCGGCGCGTCCTGTGCCGTGTCCCCTGGCTGCTCAGTGCAGGGACGTGGCGGGAGCGATGCCGGCCGCCGCGCTCCGGGCCGGCCGAGCTGCTGAGGGGTCTTGGTGGCCGTGTTCGCTCACAGGGTGTCCAGTGCTCGGGGTACCACTGTGTCAAACTTGGCACGGTCACTTGCTCTCACGTAGAAGGACGCGTTAGTGGACAAATTTATACATGTGGTTGAACTTGCAGGGAAGTATCTTATTCAGTGCAAAAAGAGGTGCCCTTCTTCCGTGGGGTCCCAGAAAGGGGGGTAAATGTTTCTGTCTGCTTAAATACAGTATTTTCTAATGGAAGCACAAGAAAATGCAAAATCTTGGAAACTCATTAGGTCTTTTTGCTTATTGCCCTTAAAAATTTTAAAGAATGTGTATTGCATGGGCGTAAAACAAGAAACATGACCAAGAAGGGAGAGGGGAGATCATGTTTTACAGGGTTTATGGGCCTAGGTAAAGGCTGCTCAGCAATGAGGACAGCAGCATTTAAAACCAATTTTTGCTTCAGAAGGTAAGAAAGAAAATGGGACACTTGTCTAATGGCTGAAAAATGGGTTTTAACAAATGCTGTGATGACTTAGAGCAGGATCCTGAGTGCTGACATTCATAGTTCCATGGGAATAAATCAATACTCCATTGCCCGATAGACTCGCGGAACCATCGGGCTTGTCTAGCACAGTTTCTCGTGGTGTGCTTATGGGAGGGTCACTCGGCCTCATTTTTGCTCTTTCCAGTTAAATGAAGTAGTTTCCATACATTTAATGATGCCTTACAAGACCTTGCAAAGCCCAGAACAAGAACCAAATTAAGCTGTTGGCTTTTTTTTCTTTTTGGGTAGGTGCTGTGACAAAAGATTATGGACCAAAATAGATTTAAGCCATTGTAAATCCATCACTCCACTTATGCTTAGTGGCATTATTAGGAGACAGCCTGTAACCCTTGATCTTAGCTGGACAAATATATCTAAAAAGCAGCTGAGTTGGCTTATCAACAGACTCCCAGGTAAGTGACGTTTTGACCATTGCACCAACTCTACCAAACCGAGCGTTGCCAAAGGCCAGGAACCCCTGAGCAAGGTGTAAAGGGCTCCAGGTATCCTAGGAGAGAAGTAGAGGGGTAGGAGTGAAGCCTCGGCAGGGGAGGATGGGCCCGGGGCGAGTTACCTGGCGAGTGCCTGACGTTCCCTGTGGAAGTAGCGCGGGGCAGGTCTTAGTGTGCAGGTGGTTGTGGGCAGCACCCCAGGTTGTGCAGTGCCAGCCACAGCAACGCGGCTCCTGCCCACGGGCGAGGGGGAGAGCGGGCAGGATGAAGCTCCCTGCATGTCCCGGAGCGCCGGGATTGTCCCGCAGAGCAGCATCGGGCGTGAGCAGCATGGGGGAGCCGACGTCACCGCGTGCGTCTCTCCGAGTGCTCCAATTCCTTCTGTATCTGCAGGTCTCCGAGACCTGCTGTTATCAGGGTGCTCATGGATAGCAGTGTCGGCACTTTGTAGTTCCAGTTGTCCTTTACTCCGAATTCTGGACGTGCAGTGGGCGGAAGGATTGAAAGACGCACAAATGCGAGACCTCCTGTCGCCACCCACAGATAACCGGCCAGGTAACGAGGCGGGGGGCGCGGGGGCCTCTCGCTGCGCTCGCTCTGGGCCCTGGCGTGCTGCTCGCCCCGCGGGCAGGACACGAGCAGAAGCCCCTGCGGCAGCGCGGGCTGGGGTCTGGGCTCGGCTGCGCGTGCGGGGTTTGCGGTAGCGACTTACAACACCCCGCTGGAAGCCACCGGGTGACACGTCGTGTTCTCTGGCTGCTTGAACAGTCATCTTAGCCACTGTGCTGGTTTTCTGTCTGACTTTCTTCTCTTCAGGCTGCAACGGGTGTACTTTAGAGAGTATGGAAACACTTTCTTCCAGTTCAGGGAAGGAGCAGTTCTGTGGGTCATGCCCCATTCGCCCGGATATCAGCTCAGGTGAAATTTTGAGCAAATCAGATCTGCTTTCTGGCATGCACTGCACAGCCTACTGCTTACTCCTGACTAAGTCATTCTGCTGGGTCCCTGTAGTTACTTCTGTCCCTCTGTTTGGATATCAGGAGGTGGGTTTCTCCACGAGCCTGTGCCAAAAATAGAAAAGTGTTCCTGCTGATATCGCCTCCAAAGCCCCAGGCAGGCAAAACCATCTGAAGTGAACGTAGGGCAGCAGCGTTGTGTGTTTCAGTGCATTTCATATAGATCTGCAAATGTTGGCCGCAGTGGATGGCGCTTTTGTGAACGACCTCCCCACCCGCCTTTTCCAGGTCAGATCGACAACCGGAGTAAACTACGGAACATAGTTGAACTGCGTTTGGCTGGTCTGGATATAACGGATGCTTCTTTACGACTGATCATTCGGCACATGCCTCTGCTCTCCAAACTCAATCTTAGTTACTGTAATCATGTGACGGATCAGTCTATCAACCTGCTGACTGCAGTCGGAACCACCACGCGGGATTCGTTAACAGAAATTAATTTATCAGGTGGGAGCACAAACGCGAGGGAGGGGAGGAGGAGGGAAGTGCGTGAGGTGACGGTTAGTGGAAGGGTTCTTACCTGTCCCCTTTCCCTTCCCGGTGTAATTCCCATATCCGTAGTCGGGCTCTGCGGTTACTCCGTGTTTTGCCTGTATAAAACCCTGCAGCCGCCCAGCCCAGCCCGGCCAGGCCCGAGCAGCTGACGTCCCTGTTCAGGGCCACGTGTCGCACCCGGCTCCTCCTCTGCGTGGGGTTTCTGAGCGCTGCTGCTTCCCACATCTGCTGCGTTTGGCCTCATGTGGCCAGTTAGGCCAGAGGGGGATCAGGGGGCTGTCGTGGGGCTGCTGAGGGGTAATGTCACCGTGAATTGGGCCCCTGAAGGAGGAGCAAAAAGGACAGAGCCCGGTCGGCCTAGAGCGCCCTGGGGCTGCACGTCCAGGCCAGAGGTGCTTTAAATTCTCTCGCTGTGGTTTCTCGGCAGACTGCAATAAGGTGACTGACCAGTGCCTGTCCTACTTCAAACGCTGTGGAAACATCTGCCAGATCGACCTGAGGTACTGCAAGCAGGTGACCAAGGAAGGCTGCGAGCAGTTCATAGCGGAGATGTCCGTAAGCGTTCAGTTTGGGCAAGTGGAAGAAAAACTTCTGCAAAAACTGAGTTAGTTAAAGGACACGTGTAAATACTGGGGCGAGGGGAGGGGGGGAAGGGACTAAGAACATGTAGGGATTTTATTTTCAATTGGGAACTTGGAATATTGGAAACTATCGCGATTGGATTTTACAACTCTTGTCAAGGAGAGAACGACATTAAACTACCCATGTTAAGAATTTCAACCTGTGCCACTCATTCAGTCTACCTGGGATGTCCTGCACTGGCTCTTATGCAAACTCATAAGGCGACTGTTATTGATAATTGTTCACACCCGGAAGACGACTGATCTCCAAGAAATACTGTTATTTAAAGTACCACAGCATGTGCTTGGTAGTGTAAATTTGATTTCTGCTTTTCATTTCTTAAACAGAAAAGTTGGTGTCATTAAAGTGGACCACGCACTGCATTTCTGCCTTCTTAACACATTTTGTTTTGTTACATCTTACATTATGCAGAACTATTTTTGTACAAAAATTGTTTAAAAATTATTTATGCAATGTTTGAATGCATTACCAGTGTTTCGGTTTTGATTGCCAATTTTTATCTTTACTTATGGTAGGAGAGAACTTAACCTATACTTCGTAGACAGTATCTATCTACAAACGTGCCCAGGTCAGGAAAAGTAGGTTCATACTTTCAACTTAAAGCATGTTTTAATGGAAGTTTATATCCTGCTTTGTATACTTCAGAAGTGACATAAGCATGTTGTGGAAATAAGGTGTAAATTATAGTTGAAGTAAAACACTTTGCCAAGTTTTATCTGTATAGAAATCACCTTTTTCTCAAAATTTTAAAAATTCCAATTTCAGCTTTTGCACATAGGAGGGTTTCACTCTGTAGCATGAGCTCTTGTACTCAATATAAAATTAATTTATACAGTGAGTCCAGCAGTAGAATAAATGGTCAAACGTAGTCTCTCTTTCTTTGAAGTGTGAGTTGAGTTCTCATTTAAGGTTTATAACATGGTTATTTCCTGATTGTAAAATTCTGCATTCATAAGTGCCATTGTTGTAAGGTGTTGTTTTCGTAGACCTTCCTGATGCAGTTTTACCTTTGTTGAATTTGTATAAACAATTGTACAAAAACAGATGCTGTCTATGAGGGTTTCTGTTCCAGCTCGAGGCGGGGCTTGCACGAGGTGAGGCGCTCCCCTGGAGGGAGGCATTTTATAGGAGCTGTTACTAAACACACCCGCAGACACCCCCGAAAAGGGGTGGAAGGGGTAAGAAGGAGCTGCCTGTGCAGTAGTGCTAGGGTAAGGAAAGACACAGAGGCTGGAGAAGCCCATCGTAAATCTTTATTGACCATGAGTGGCTGAGAATTAGACTGCAAGTAACGTGGCGCACGGTCTGGTTTTGTAACTGGTTTATATCCCCCTGCACAGAGACTCCAGGAATTTGGTACTTTAAAAAGTTACTCCTGAAAAATAAAGCGATGAAGAGGTTTGCTCTCTTCTGAAAAATGACTAGCATTGGCTTTAAGCTGTAAGCTTTATTTTGAGGAGCTTCTCTATCTTTTTTTTTTTTTTTTTTAAGCCTGGCAGCCAGCTTAATTCTCCCCAGCAAGGCAAAGCCTAGGAAGGACAAGTAAACCAACAGGTGAGAA
>JAVCKT010021675.1:9587-21490 GCA_032273925.1 Rhynchotus rufescens
AAAGCTTCCCATGTTTCCAGTAGTCACAGCAGAGTTTTCTCTTTTTCTCTCGTTCCCAGGTGATATCTGCAGTATCCCGGCTCTCCTTCCACAGTATTGCACAAACCAAAGGAATTAGGTAAGATCCTTGCAAAGTGAAGCTTCCCATGATGTTTCTGTCTCTCCTCTGCATTTAATCACGTCTGACTCTCCTCATTATGACTGGAATTGTTATATTGGGGTAAACAGCTATCAAGGGGGCTGCCTTTGGCTGCAATGTTCTTGCAGCAGCACCTTGCTAGCTGCCCAGGGACCCTTTACAAACGTATTTTTCCTTCTATGCATGTGTTTTTTTTCCTCCCAGTTATAAAACACACTTGTTTTCCTCCACAAACTGGTCCCAGTGCTGTGCTGGGTAGGTAGGGCACAGCCCAGCAATGGGTCAAATGGTAAAAAAAAAGCAAACATTGTCTCTCCCATCAGCTTGAAAGCGTCGCATCTGGTTGCCGCCGGCCCTCGTGTGTTTTGTCTTTTGTTGTTGTTTTTAATTAGATGGTTTCTTGCAGCATCGTTAGTAAGGCTGTCGGATGGGGTAGGAGCTGGGCTGCGTGGGCTTTGCTCCTGTAGCCTGAGTGCAGCTCTGCTTCAGGCGGGGTTTTAGGTCTAGGGCTGCACGATCATGCAGAGGAAGAATAAAATAAATCCTCAAGGCTATTATTTGTCCTCAAATATGTTGCACAGCACGCAGGAGAGAAAAATAAAAATGAATCTTATGTGTTACTCGGCGGGGAAAAAAAGTCATCTTGCTGTCTAATAATTTCTGGATATGTGAACCCTGCCAGAGAAGCCCTGTTTCCTGGAGTAAATCAGATAGCTATCAGGATAGCTGAGATGACAGGGTGTTTCTTCCAAGGAACAAGCTACAAATAGCGAAACATGGCAGAAAATGATCCTGAATGCAATGTTTTGTTTGCACTGCGAAGGTTGGGCTTAATATCTTGCAGCTGTAGCTACAGCCCGTGCTGTGGGTTTTCTCCTCCTGCTCGGCAGTAATTTCAATTATTCCGGGTTTCGGGTCTCCTTTGGGAAAACAGTGTCGCCCTTCAGCTCGTTGCTGGACGCAGAAGCGAGCACCCTGCTCCGTGCCTGTCCTCGGCAGCCTCCCGAACAAGGAGGCTTTATTTTGCATCTGGGAAACTGGGATTTTTCCACTGCGGGCCTGACTCATGGCCAGTGCAGCCCGTTATCCGCTTCCTCGACCGGCACTGGCCGCCTCCAAGTTGGGTGCGAGAAGAAATAAATACAAATGTGTATATATACATCTATATATTTATATACGCTTTTATTATATATGTGTATATATATAAAGGCTCTATATTTATATATATATATGTGTGTGTATATGTATAAAAAAGCTCTGCAGAGTGAACTTTCCTCCCCTTTCCATGTACCCTCCAGCAAAATTGCAGCTCTCCGGAGGGCCCTAAGGATTTTTGCTGCAGTTCCCACTAGACCTGCATTTTTTCCTATGGAAGTTTTCTTGGTGAGCCTTTCCACTGCTGAGAGCAGTGAGCAGAGGGGTGCTTTTCATCTCCCCGAGATGCATGTTTTTCCTGGAAGAGGGAATCTGGCAAGTGCGCGGGAGAATAAGGAACACTGGCTCCTGCTGCTGTCATGCTTTTTTAGTGCATGCGCTGCAAAGCCATCCGAAAACAGGAAGGCATTAGCGTGTTCAAAGGCCTTTTCCCAACATCTTTTCCCAACAGAAGGCACTGCATTTAGTAAAATATATTTTGAAAAGATTTGCAAAGGGAGAAAGGAAGGGTGCAAAGGTGCATTAAAAGTCCCCTGTGCATGGGAACTGCCTTGCAGATGCACATGGTGATTTTGCAGAGTGATCCTGGGAAACTCTTCCATGTCCTCAATGGTCCTTGTGGTCCCCAGTGGACCCAGCTTGCAGGGGAGGTTTTAAAGGAGATGGTTGCTGTGATCCGAGCAGACCTTCCTGGGAGGACCTCGGAGTCCCAGGATTCCTCCACTTGCCAATAAGCAGGATTCTGTGCTAAAAAAGCTGTTTCTTTTCAGCGAGAAAACCCTTTTTTAACACGTTTATTTTGGCAAGCGCGCAGCCTCACAGGCTCGCTGAGAACCATCGCTGCTGCGGTTCCCTGCGCTGCCCTTTGCGAGCTGGGGCAATGCTCGAGTCCCACCACGAGGTCCTCTCGTAGATCCGCTTCTCCGGCCTCTTCCCGCAGCTTTGCAGGATGGAGGTGCCGTCCCCAAGCGCACGGCACTGATTTCCAGCCGCAATATCGCCAAGCCTTTTGCCCTTCCTTTTTGGTGAGTCAGAGCAAGCCCGAGTGATTGCTCATGCCCCAACCCTGGGGGATTTTTTTTTTCCCTCCTATTTTTTTAAAGATGTTTCTAGATTCCCCTTTTGACTTCCTCCATCTGCTCTTGCCAGAGCGGAGCTGGAGCGAGCAGAGGATCCTGCCGCTTTCCCAAGCTGGTACACGAGAAATCTTTTTAAGTGCGATAATGTGTCGAAACATAAAATTATACGAGCTGTGATTTTCTTGTCTCATAGCCTCCCGAAACACTGGGTTCCGATTTGAGCTCGAGATAAACCCGGGTACGAAGCCAACCCTTGGGCACTGCGCGTGCGACTCTCCTGCAGAACCATCATCTCGGCGTCAGCCCGTTACGCCGCTTCTCCCCCACTGAATTTCTATCCGAATGAGTCTTGCGAGAAGTTTTGCAAGGTCCAGACCGCAAATGAAAGCAAATAATTTTTAAGGGGACTTGTCGGAGAGTTGGCTCGATAGGAGGTGGTGCTTTCCAGAGATGAGTCATGTAGCGCAGCGGTATGATTTTAATTAAATTCAGCAGCTTTTTGGTGTGCTCCAAAGTGCCTCGTTCTGGAGGGAGGATTGAATCCACTCTGACACTCAGGCCGGATCCTTTGGAAGTCGCAACGCTGCTGGAGCATCTTGGTCTTGTCCCGTTGCTCCCTTTGGGAGGCTGCAGTTTGGATATAGGGTGACCCACGTGGCCATCGCTCTTGGGGACATTCGCCCGTGTCGCATATGGGATCGATGCCACTTGCACTCGGTTCTTGGATCTCTGCAAACACGGGGGTTTTGTCTGCGGAGGAGCCTTCTCTGCAAGGCTTGGGATGCCAAAGAGCATCTTGCAGCGAGGTGGGAAGTTGCTTGGGGTTTTGAGAGGGATGGGGCTTGCTGCAGGCAGGCCCAGCCGTGGAGGGTATATGGATTACTAGATGCTTTTAAGGGATGCTGGAGTGGAAAGGCTAGTTCTCATGAACTCAGTTTATCATGAAACAGGGAGGGGAAAGCTTGGGGGCAGCGGGAAGCTTCCATATTCCCAGTTTTCCTCGCCCATGACGCGAGCATCCCACAACACCACGCTTTTGGCAGGGTGGTACCACGGCCTGTCCTGGCTCCACGCCACCAATAACACGTCAGCTTTAATTAACACAATGTCATTTCATTTCATTCCTATGTTATTTGCCAGCGTCTTCTCAGGAGTGAAGCCTCTGTAGAAACAAGGGGATTTGGATGAGGATTTAGCCCTGGGAAAGCCTTGATGTGATGCTCCAGGCCAGGCTTAGCTGCTGTAGGGGCTCAGGAACACCAATAACGCTGTCACTTGTCTCCTTCCCAGGCCTTTCCCTTCGGAGGAGACCACAGAGAACGATGACGATGTCTATCGGAGCCTGGAGGAGCTGGCGGAGTAAGCGGAGCTGCCCTTGGGACGGGATTAAAAAATAGGGATGGAGGGATAAAATAGAGCAGAGCGGCTTGGAGAGTGGGGCCTTGAGCTGCTACCCAGGAGATCTCTGTGCTCGTGGAATGGTTTTTATAGGGTTTGTCTCCACATAGCACCCTGGCAAATGTGGCTTCTCATGGGGCTCCTTGTGGGTGGCTCGGTGGGGTCAGGGAGCCCTTCCCAGGCCCAATCCCCTCCTTAATCCTGGGGTACCGCTTCCCAAATCAGTCCTGCATCCCATTCAGGACCATCCCCAGGTGACTCAGGGTCATCCTCAGAAGATTCCCGTCTTCTGGGAATGCCAGGGGTTTCCTGCTCCTATATTTATCCACATCCCTGGCGCCTGCGCTCCGCTGTTCCTCAGCCGTGGTGGTGATATAACCATCTTTTAAACAACCTTGAACCAAAATATATACGGTGAAGCGCTGGCCCTATTGGAATCCGATGGCAATATTCCCGCTGGCTCCCGCGGGGCTGCGAGGTCTCTTATAAAGTGCAGTGCGTTTCATATGGAGAGCAAACCTGCAGGGCCGGGTATGTGGCTTATGGCGTTAAATATCATCGTTCCACAACATAAATAATAAGGCTTCTTAATCCAATGAGTTCCTTATGGCTTCGGTTATTACAAAAGTAAATCATAAGTTATGGGGATGCAGACCGGGCTATGCCAGGATTCCCTACTCGTGGTTTGGTGCTCACCGCTCCAGCTTAATAAATTCCAACTTCCATATGAGTTTCTCATTATCCCGAGGGAGCTGCATGGGAAGAGCAGCCTCCCGGACAGCAGCTAGATCCGCCGCTAGAATAAAAAGCTTGGGCTAGATGTGGAGCTGGTGCAAACCAGGTGTTTTGGGGCAGCAGAGCGAGATGAAGCGTTTCTCAAGCGCACTGAAGCAACAGTGATGAATAGGGGCCCCAATGTGCGATGATAAGTTACCTGCCACTTTTCTCATTATTTTTGCTGTGTTGGAGAAACCACGCATGCCAGCCCGTTAAACAAATGACTCCGTGGTGGCAGGCATCTAAGCCATAGCAATTGCAAACACGTCCTGCAGCCTTTGTCACCGGTGAAGAGTGGTACGTGTCCTGCTGGTGCCACCTCCAAGATGCTCCTGGTTGCTCCAGGCGTTGGTGGTTTGCTTTTGGGATTGTGGGGTTCTGCTTTCAACAGGGAGTGCGCGATCCTGAGCGGAATTGGTGGGAAAGGCTGTTTTCTCTTGCTGTTTCCAAAGACAGCATCTAAGTCCAAGGAAGTCTCAAAGCTCAAGCCCAGGGTCTGCACCGCACGTCTTGTGCTCCCTCATGTTGGACCTACCAGCTGTGCTGTAAATGCAGGACCTGCGCTCATTAGAGACCATGAATGAGGGGGTTGCTTGCATGAGCTGCCCGTTCATAGCAATAAGTGCAGAGGAAGGATGAGGAAGTGTAGGGTTGTTGGGTGAGGTGGAGATGGGCCTTCCAACAGGGCCTTCCAAATCTGCTGCATGTCCCACCCTCCTGGGACGGAGCTCCGGGAACATGGAATGGGGCTTGGTTGTAGGTGCCTCTTTCTCTTCCCCTGCCAAGAGTTTGGTCTGGTCTGATGTCCCCAGGACTTGGGCTGAGATGATTTGGGACCTGTCCCCAAACAGAGCAACAGGCTGGTAGAAATCCATTGACTTCCTCAACTTCTAATATTGATATCCTCTGATGGTCCTGGAGCTTCTGAGCTCATCCTCTTCAGGATAATATTGGAAATGGGATGTGCAACATTGATTTAATGAAGCAAGACAGACCTGCTGCAAGAGGATTTTCCACCTGTGCCCAAGCCCTGAGGTGGTGTCCCCTCGGACAGTGCTGCGAGCTCAGCCCCACTCTGGTGACCACCCAGGTCTTCATTCTTTTGTTCTCAGTGGCCTTTTCTCTCCAGCCAAGATGCTGCCAGGTCAGCCAGTCCAAAGCTGCCTGTCTCCATCCTAACAACCGGATTGCAAATGGTAGGATCAGCTCCGGAGGGAGCATAAAATCCCTTTCCGACCCCAGAGCTGTCCGTGAAGCTCCTAATCCTAGCAGTAGATCATAAGCTCTGATGCACAGGGATAACTCAATTTCTCGGGGCTTTATTGAAGGTAAATTGCCGTTCTTTTTGGTGGGGAAAAAGAGGATGCAAGGATCTGACCTTCTGTGCTCAAGGGATATTTGCTATTTATTTCCTTGTGCAAGGAAACAGAGCTGGAAAGGGGGATGCACTGGTGCAAGGGGCACGCAGGGCAGGAGTTGTCCTGTGCTGGCGATGCCTGCAGGGTGGTGACATGTGGGATGCATCTGATGGTGCCGGAGCCGCTGCTCCATGGGCACTTTGCAGCATTCCCACTTGCTCCTGGCTTCCAGGAGTGCCTGTCGCAACGTTAACTCCACCGTGTGGTTCCTGAGGACCTTCCGTGCAGAGGAATGATGTATGGAGAGGCAGCCGGTGATGTGAAAGGTGCACGTGGGAATGGAAGATTAATCAGGAACCAGGAGTTACTTGCTCTGGATAAGGAGAGGAGCTCAGCATATAAATATTGGTGTAGATAATAACGGCGGGAGCCGCACTAGGGAAGGGGAAGATGGATCGGCAGCTATTAGCGGGCATTATTGCAGCAGCTGCAATGCATCAGTCTGGAAGAACGGAGATGATACATCATGCCAGTGCATTTATTTAAACCTCCCAAACTTTTATTAAATAAATCTGCTCT
Source organism: Rhynchotus rufescens (assembly GCA_032273925.1). Classification (NCBI taxonomy): domain Eukaryota; kingdom Metazoa; phylum Chordata; class Aves; order Tinamiformes; family Tinamidae; genus Rhynchotus; species Rhynchotus rufescens. Next base: position 16,073 of record JAVCKT010021675.1, read on the forward strand.
TTAAAAATAGAAAGAGCTGCATTTAGAGGAGCAACGGAGACCGCTTTGGCAAATATACGTGCCTGTGCCACTTGGAGCTGAGCGTATAACGCAGAGATAGTGTTACAGTCTGAGTGGAGTTTTACAGCTAATATTTGTGTGTAATTAATACATACCTGGAAAGAGACAGCTCATAAAACGTCAGAAAGCTGTTTGATATTGCAGTGTTTTGCCCAGTCCTCATCCCAAAGCCTGACTTGATCGGGAACAATTGGCAGTCTGCACCTGTAGGTCCAAATACTATTATTTTTAGCTAATATTTATTATGGGTTGAATTTTCAAAAACACTCAGTGGCTTAGGAGGTGCCCCAGGGGCGTTTGTAGGGACTCCAATGAATATTAAGTACCCAACACCATGAGCTTTGCATTAAGGCTGGACATTGCATCTCATCTCCGCTCTCAAAGGCAGCTCCGGAGCCCAGTGCTGGCTTCATCCTTTGCAAATGTCCATGTGCATTAGGACACCTCATGGGAGGTGTCTGCAGAGCGAGACCTATTTCTCTATTTAGTTTTTAATCATTATTGTTATTGCCCAAACCAAAGCACCCTCTTCACCATCACTAAACCCTTCTCGTTCTCATTCCAGCGAGCATGATCTGGGGGAGGATATTTATGACTGTGTCCCCTGTGAAGATGAAGGCGATGATATCTATGAAGATATCATCAGAGTGGAAGTTCAACAGCCCATGGTAACAATTTATATGCGTTTTTAAAGCCACAGCTTGGCAGGAGGAGAAGGGGGAGGATAAAATTAAATAAGCAATTCACCAGTGCAGGGCAACGAAGCAAATCCCAATGTACCGTTCCCCTGAGCCAAGCTCCTCCCGTTGACTCCCAATGAGCTGGCCTGTTGATCCTGGACTATATGTGTGTCCTCCCAAACATCTGGATTCTCCTGGATGTTGTAATCACCGTTAGAGTCCATGGGGAGCATCTGAACCTGTGGCCACTGTGTTTTTCTACCTCAGATCCTTTCCTTCTCTTAGCAAAAGAACCTGTTATTAGTATAACTGCCCACATTTCTATCTCTGTGTTGGAAATACATTGGTTGGGTTTTTGTTTTTTTTTACTTAAGATTGGTTGCAACAGGATGTGTCTAATGTTAACTGGTTTCTTGTGTTTCTGCACGCTTCAGATTAGGTACATGCAGGTAAGAGGCCGATTAAAATAATGATTTCCAACTAGCTGATAGAGCTAAGCTGGGCGTTATAATCAGATGTCAACATTTATTTCTATGCATGATCATGAACAACCAACCATCAAATTACCTCTAAGAGCACCATCATCAAGTATAAAACAGATTTGACAGTTAAGCCAAGGTTTCTTCCCAATTTTTTTTGGGGAAAAGCTGGGTTTGGTGACAGCAGCTGTGTAGAGCATCCTTCTGACTTTCCAAACTTGTGGTTGGAGTTGGCTGTCAGGCAGCCTGGACCCAAGCCCTGCACGTGTGTGAGCAGGTTCCTAGACCCCTCATCTGTTATTTTTCCTTTCCCCAGAAAATGGGAATGACAGAAGATGACAAAAGAAATTGCTGCTTGCTAGAAATTCAAGAAACTGAGGCCAAATACTACAAAACACTTGAAGATATCGAAAAGGTAAGAAGCGAGCCAGTTTTGGCCGCGTGTTGCTTCTCGCCGTGCGGGCTGGCAGCTGCGACGTGGCAGGGCTGATGCCTCCAAATGTCAAATTGCCAGAGAAGGGCGATGCAGAAAACCCAAAAGGACAAGCACAAATAGGCAGCCTCTAACCGCACGAGTCAAATGTGGTTTTTTATCCGATCACGGATAAAAGCACGTTGGAAAGAGGCTGAGTATCCCCTGCTGTGTTCTGAGGATCTGTCCCTTCCCATCCCTAGCCCCGGGTGAGAGCGGGGCCACTCTCTCCGATAAGCCTCGTGTTGGCAGATTCCTTATCTCTTTGATTGCGGCGGAATAATTTGGAAGCGGCTCTTTATTCTGGGCATCTCCGAAAGTGCTGAAGCTGTGACTTGTCACCGAAACTAATTGGATTAAAAGTAACGTTTCGCTGCTTGAATTCACGGATTTTAATTAGTTTTGATGAATTATTGTCGGGCCTCCCTTTCTAAAGGCGGGCACCTCAGCAAGGCAGCGAGGTCACGGTGGCTGCAGGACCTGGAGGTTGTTTCTAGGCAGAATGAAGCAGTGAGAATAAAGAAGGACAATTAAAACCCGAGCTGCCGTTTCTAATTGCCTCAGTGCTTTTGTTTCCTCTCCTTTTGTTTGCCGAAATCTGTTGAAAGTTCTTGCGAGAAAGCTGTGAGAGAAAGGAGCACGTTAAAATCCTCATTTCTTATTGTCCAAAGAATTGTTCTGATGTGCGTGTTGCTTATGTAAATAAGCACTTGCTCCTTGCAAATAGCTGCAGCCCTTGTGCTTCAGCCCCGGGAAGAATTAAGCAATTGCTTGCGTAGGAATTAAAAGAGCTTGCAAAGACCAAGGAGATTTTTCTGGCATGCAGTGGGGTAGAAGATCCTGTCCTGGCTGCATTGCATTGCAGTGTTGTGCAGTTGCAAGATGTGGAGACACGTCTATTAATATGCAGTTGTTCAGCAAGGATCTCCAAGGGAATTGGATCATCTGTGCTTTTCAGGGGCAAAATTCCAGCATGGTGAAGGAGGAGCTGTAAAGATGCTTCCCGGCTGCACAAGGGACACATCTCCTGACCCTGGAGCAGCCCAGGGGCACCAAGGGATGCTCGGGCTGGGGACAAGCTATGTGACCAAGGCAGTTTGCCCACCTTTAGCCAAGCTCAGATCTGCTAAAACTGGGTTCTCCCTGCCAAGCTAAACACAGCCAGTGAGGTGATGAAGAATAACACCCTTACGCTGGGAGAAACTTAACCCTTCTCTTCATTCCCACCCGTTTTTCCCCTTTGCCTCTTGCAGAACTACATGAACCCACTGAAGCTGGTACTGACCCCCCAGGACATGGAAGCAATTTTTATCAATTTGGAGGTAACGAAATTGCTGCTCCTGCTGCTTGTGGCTCTCCTCTCTTCCCAGCATCTTAGCTCCCCTCCTGCCTCTGAAGGAGCTTGGAGATTGCACGTTTGATGCATGCATTCATCCCCTATAGCACACTATGCCTTGCAAGGCTTGAGTGGGTTTAGTCGCTCTTTAACACCCATTTAAAGTGGGAGATTATAGGAACTCTGGGGTAGAAAAAAAGATTTGATGCCAGGAATGGCTGGGCTAGGACTTGGCCTGTGTCTTTTAACTCTGCTTAGAAATGCTTTGGAAAAATAGTGGCTGTATTTCTGAGTTAAAGCACGGCTTCCCCCTGAATTACGGCCCTGCATGCCTGGCAGCTTCGGGTTTTATCTCATTAGAACAACTCATATTAAAACAGTTAATGGTAAAAAGAAGAGGAGAAAATGGCACGCTAATTAAGTAGTGAATGTGCACTTCTTTAAGCTTTGCATGCACGTTTGCCTTGGAAGTGTTTAAAGTATTGATTGTTTCTTCATTTTAGGACCTCATTAAAGTGCACTTCAATTTCCTGAGAGCCATCGATGTCTCTATGATGTCTGGAGGAAGCAGCCTGGCGAAAGTGTTTCTGGAATTCAAAGAAAGGTAGAAGGAAACTCAATCCACGGGCAGCTCCAGGTTTAACAAATTAGTTGCATCTCCTGCAGAACTGCCCTAGAATGGGGAATAGAAAAGCAGCCTGCAGCTGACCGTGGAGTTTATCCTCGTCACTTTGGATGCTCTTGGGCATCTCAAACGTCTCCCTTGCAATTCTCCCAGCTCACTGCCTGCCATGCAGGTATTTTGGAGGCCAAATATATAATGTGTTCGTGCAGGTTTATCAGGGGAATGCATTGCGTTTTGCAGTGGAGGGCTTCTCCTGCCAGCGCTGGCGGGGATTTTAGGTACGTTGGGATCACGGCTTCCTTTGCAGGGCATGGGGCTCGGATCAAAGCGATGTTTCGCTGCGGGAAGTCAGGTATTTGGCACTGCTGCTGTCCCGCATCTATTGCATCGTGAATAAATATAAAAGTTGCTCTTGCAAAGTTGCTAGGTTCTCTGTTTTGGCAGCTGCAAGGAGGAGTACCCTGGAACATAAAGATAAGGCTAATAAAAGCCTTTAATATCCTTAATATTAATCAAAGGCCTGATTCATTGTGGACTCGTGCCAGAGTGTTATTTCACTGCGATTAAACCAGTGTCTAGACATAGAAATGCCATTCAGAAGTCAATAGCTCCAGAAATACCATCTGCATTAATAATACACCGTAAGGTCAGATACTCCGTCATTCACAGGGCCTCTCTTAGGAAGTGAATGTTCTTTGGATTGAAAAAGAAAAAAAAGGTTCCCAAAGAATGCAAATAATTTAAAAATAGTCATAAAGCTCCGGTAGGTGTCTGTGATCTCCTGGCTGGGCTTATCCCTGTGTGTGCGGGTGCTGTCCCCAGGCAGCAGCAGAGGATTTATTGCTCCTGGGACCTGGGGTCGTTGTTGGGGTGACTTCAGCATCTTAGAAGCTCTCCTGTAATAACTGGGTGCAATTCTACCCTGCTGCCTTTATTGGGACCTTCCCATTCAGTGTGTGAGGCTGGAATCTCATCTTCCATGTGGTGGTGGAGCTGGTGGGAGATATCATCCGATCCTGGAAAAAGGGACCGGGATGCCCAAGAAGCGCCAATGCCCCCTCTCACATGGGAGGATACCATCGAACGTGGCCCCTGAAGTCCCCATTGAGACCTTTCCTATCAGCCCTTCCTCTCCTCTAGCGCATCAGTGCCAACCAGCTCTTGCTTCCATGTGTCCTCAGAGATGTCCCAGCAAAATGATGCATCGCTCCTGGGCTTTGTGAATTTTTTTGGAGTGGATTGTGGAGGAAATAGCTTGTAAATCTCTCTCAGTGAAAGCTGGGGGGTTGATTTTATGCTCCTGGAGTGTATTTGAAGCGTATTCGAGCACTGGCACGATAGATATTATTGTACCCATCCAGAAGCTGTCAAGGGGGAAAGGCAGAAGAATAACGTGCATTGGCTGCTGCCTCCCTGGGGTTCGTGGTCCCATAAATCTCCCTATTCAGTTACCTGCCTGGGTCTGCGAATGCCCCGTATACGAAGCAGCAGCGAGGCAGGGGCTCCCAACCCATCTCCGTTGCCAGCCAAGGCTCTGGGATAACGGATGAGCTGCAGGATGCGATGGAAAACGCGTCTTATCAGCAGTGGTGCAGGGAGCAGCGGGAGCGGGAGAGGGGAAACCCAGCCCGGACATGCAGGATTAATGAGCACAGTGGTGGAAAAGGGGGAATCCACGGCAAAACGGGGCTGCTCGTGACGGGTGTTAAATTTATGAGCCTCCCCACGTGCTCCTTGGACAAACGCATCCTTGGGGATTAATAGGA
>JAVCKT010021675.1:21500-58352 GCA_032273925.1 Rhynchotus rufescens
CAGTGCAGGTGATTGGGGGCACTTCCTGGGAATGAAGTGCTTCTTCCCTGCATCCCGCTGTGATAAAATATCCCCAAATCCTCCCCAAGAGGGGCACTGCCTGCAGCAGTTGCTTTCTGGGGGATGAGCAGCTGGGACGTGGGAGGTTCATTCGGGAGCATTTGTGAGCTTGGATAACACTGGATTTAGCGCTGGCGAGGTCGGCAAGAGCCGGGTTTGGAGGAGACTCGGGAAGGAGGCTGCTGATGCCGTTGGGTGTTTCCAGCCTCGAGCCTCCCCTAAGGCAGGGGAGCCGTTTGCTCACGCTGTGTACCAGCTCTGCCTTTGCAAACCCTATTTGGGAGCATGACAGAACGGGAAAACCGGAGCAGGGAGGAGCGAGTTCTATTAAGACATCAAGAGGATTACGGCACCTCTTGTAATCCCTGGAAAAGCCTCCTCACAGCAGCACGACATGGTGCTGGATGCAGCTACCAGTGCTGGTCCAGCGCTCGCGGGTTCAGCAGATGCTGCTGCTGCATCTAATAAGACTTTCTCTGGAGCAGAGACTTTGCTTTGGGTTTGCCCAAGTGATTTCTTGGGACACGCAGGAGAGGAGAACCTGTTTAAAAGGGATTTGTCTGCAGGGAAGGGTTCGGTGTCAGTGGACAGGAGATGGGCGACCAACTGGTCTTCCAGGAACTGCTCCTTCCAGTGAGGAAGGAGGAACAAGCGGTTTCCAGATGAGGCCTGGTCCCCAGGCAGTGGATCAAGGTGGATGTAGGACATCGTGGAGCTGGACCAGGGCCTAGACAACCAAGGCTGAGCCCTCGTGCTCCCTAAAATGGGACCAGAAGGTCCCTTCTGCTCCTCATGAGCCGAGTCCTCACACTTGGCTCCAGCCCGGGAAGCATCTAAAGACTCAAATGTTAAATACTGGTGTAATAAAGGAGTGTTAACACTTTGCTAAGCATTATGGCAGGGAATAGCCACTTGCCATCTATATATGTATTTTTATAGCAGATTATAACAGCCAGCGAGTGTTTCTGATTAAATCTGTGGGGTTTTTTTCCCTCCTTCCCCCTATGCAGGCTCTTGATTTACGGCAAGTACTGCAGCCACATGGAGTACGCGCAGAACACGCTCAACCACCTCCTCGCTAACCGGGACGACGTGCGGCAGAAGGTGGAGGTGAGCGGGGTCCAGGGACCGGGACGGGGTCCGTCCCGGGGCCACCTTGGATGGGCGGCGCACGGAGCATCCCGGTGTCTCAATGGCTCCTAGGTTCTTGCACCAAGACCACGACCGGGTTGCGGCTCCACTAAGGGGCATTTGCAGTAGGGAAATCACAGGCTGGATCCTTAAAAGCATCGAGCATCCAAGGACCAGGAGCTGGCTGGTTAGGCAAGGTCACACACCGCGCTCAGTTCCTCCGCTGCCCTCCTTGCTCGTCAGCAGGGCTCAACTCGAGGTGCTGAGTAAATCAAAGCAGCCCCAGAAGGGATGCACCACTTGAGCTGCTATTTTTTCCCAGCTTTAATTCCTAGCTTCTATCTTGAGGCTGCTCTGAATTTGCTGGGCTGTCTGTGCGCATTACCTTGTGCACTGCAAACACTCTTTGATTCCCCCTGCAAAAGCAGGAATGCAATTCAGTGATAAAGCTGTGTATTTTTTTCCCCCCTCCTAAATGTACCCTGGGTTTTGCATCAAGATATCATGATGTGAACTGCAGCCCTGTGTCAGCTCAGGTAATTTTGCAGGGGAGGCACTGGAAAGGGTTCAAAGGGTCCCAACCAGCCCAGCAGCGTGTCGTGTTTAAGTGGGTCTGGGCTAAGGTAATAGTCTCACAACTTTGTGTGGTCACATTAGCACATCTTAATGGCTTAATCCTTATCAGGCAAGCCACAGCCACTGTCGGCAGGCTTGCAAATAAAATGCCTTAGCTCGAAGCATTGAGGAGGTGGTTTAAGCTAATGGGCTTCTCTTGCCATTTCCAGGGGTCCAGGAGCGTGTCTGGGCTCCCCTAATGAGCAGTATGTCATTTAGCTGAAGGAGCTCAGGTTGCTTGAAAATGTCTATATTTTAAGGTCCAGACTCCGTTTTATTTGTAGGTAACCTCGGCAGCTCAGGCCCCATCAGTGGCTTCCAGGCTACCAGAGAATGGTCTCATCAGAAGAGCAGTTACAGAAACTAAATTTTAGGGCATTTGAAGGTGTTTTTTTCTGTTGGGGCAACTATTTCCTCACTCCTGACACATTGATTCCTTTAATAGGAGTGCACGCTAAAGGTTCAGGATGGAAAGTTCAAGCTGCAAGATCTACTCGTGGTTCCTATGCAAAGAGTTTTGAAATATCATCTCCTCTTAAAAGTAAGTGTTTCGGCATTAACACTTTCCTCCTGCTGCCATCCCGGCCGTAGCATCCTTTGGCTGTTACAGCAGAGGATGAATCCCTGCCAAATGCAAAGTGCAGGGCTTTTTTCCCTTCAAATGAAATAATTACCAGGGCTACTTAACGCGACATCGTATTTGTGCCGTCTCTTCAAGCTGGTGACCGAGGGTAATTCTGCGCTTGTTAGCCACGAGTGGCGGTTAATGAATATGAAATAAGCTTGCATATAATCTGATTATGTGTGAAATTCCTGGGTTTTGCAGGAGCTGCTCAGCCATTCCTCCGACCGGCCGGAAAAGCAACAGCTCAAGGAAGCCCTGGAGGCGATGCAGGTAGGAGGGAATGCTCGGGATGCAAGACTTAGGTGGAGATACAGCCTCGCAGCCCCAAGGATGGAGACTTCTCCATTTAGGACATGCATCCATTGCTGTTAAATGGGATTGCTCTGCAGCAGACCTGTAGTCATCCTGTTATCTGCCCCCATAACCACGTGGAAAGATGATATTTGTTGGCAAATTGGGACTTTTCACTAATTCCTGTTACGGGTAAATATGCCCTGCGGGATTTGGCGCTGGATTTGGTTAGGGGAAACCTGTCAATACTCCAGTTGTATTGGTAAGAAATCGGAGCAAGTGTCTTGGGAAAGTGGAGCTGCCTACACTCTGCTGTCCCCATGCTGCTGGGGAATCCTTTTATCCACATATCGTTTTCTTCAGAGGACAATACCTTTTCCACAAATGAAGAAAATGATTTTTTTTTATTTGTTTCCTTGTTTCATTTAAGTATTTTTTGAGCTTTCCACCTGAAACCCGCCAGGACCTGAGGAAAAGCTCCTGCAAAACAAACCAGTACAAGTCATCCAGCTGTTTTCCAACTTGGCTGTGTCCCCTCCATGCACACGCTTAGTTCACAGTGCAATCATCAGCAGCAGAATCTGGCATTAGATGATGACTAAAATCCAGGTTTTCTCCCTTGGGAGTGTCGAAGGGTTCATGCCTGGACACTCTCCTGTTTTCTGAGGTCATTGGTTGTTTTCTACCTCCGAGGCTTCAGCTCTTTAATGACACTGAGTGTCCCAGAGCTTACATAAGTCGGTGACCTTTGTAGCCATTATCCCTGCAAGCCCATGGATCCAGAGCCAATATATAGGTTGTTTAAAGTTAAGGTTATTTGAAGGGTGCTGCATTCTCAGTCTGCTACTGCCCAGTGCATGATGCTTCGAATAAACAAGCTTTGCACCAGGAAGGAGCATAGCAGTGATTTCCTCGCATGCCAAAAATTGGTTTTGTCCCTCAAACTTACTGTTGATGGAGATGGAACAGCAGAAGTGGGAGCAGCTGTTAAATTCTGTCTAGGTTGCATCCTTTATGGAGCGTGATGTGAAATGTTGATACCAGAAGGGGCTGTTTTGATTCATGTGGGTCCCTGCAGGAGCTTTGGGCACCGAGTTACGGGCTCTAGCCCTGGGTTTTGGTGTTGAGCAGGTTCCTATGGGTGAGATCCCAGTGCTGCACTTGCAGTGCGCTCTTAGCCAGCACTCAGAGCCCGGCTGAGACTCTGGCTGCACTAAGGATTCGGGAATCAGGCCTTGGAGAGGCGGGCTGCTTCCATGGCCCTGTCATCGGGAGCGTGCGGATGCAACCTAGACGGCGCCGGGCTGGCCAGCGGCATAGGAAGCAGCGCGCTTGGATTTTAATTGATCTGCAAGCCAAAGCAGAGCTTGGAGGTGGTGTTTTTCATCCAAACTGTGGCCTTTCTGTCTGGTGCATTGGTAGACGTTACCCCTGTCCGGGGCGGGAAAGCGTGCAGGGGGGCTGAAAATCTGCAGCTAGAGCCGCGTTTCCCAAGGGAATTCGCCTCCCTTCTACCTTGCACGTGTGGTGGTTTGCATGAGGTGGGATTTGCAGCAGGGGCAAAATTCTCAGAGGTTATTTGGCGAGTGCGTTGTGCCTTGGCTTCGAGGTTGCAAGCAATGGAGGAGCAAGGGAAGGAACCCTACAAAATCCTGCAGACCTGGGTTGCCTGTTGCTGTTGCAGAAGAGGCGCCGGCAGCGCTCGACTTAACCGTGACGGGCGCTGACAGGGGACATTGGCCTCGCTTTTGGTTTTGTCCTTCTCCATAACCGTCCCTGCCAGCGGCTCGCTCGGGTAGTGTGTGATGTTATGAGTATTGTCACTTAGGTCTGCCATTATCATCTTTGATTAACCCTTCTCGTCTTGGGAAGCTGAGGAAGGTCGGAACCTGAGGGGCTGTCTTAAAGAATTCCGTGCTCAGATTTAATCTAAGGTGACAGGAGCTGTGGTGGAGGAGCAGCAGGCAGGGGGTGGGTGAGAAGGGTACAGGCGGAGGAAATGCACTCCTGAGGATGCCAGAAGTTGAGTTTTTTTAATGGAAAGGGTAGGATTCTCTCACTTTGGGTCAAAATTTGGGTAAGCTGAGTCCATAGACCACAAGGGCTGGGGTCCCGTATTGCCCTCTCCTGGGAGATGGGGAAAATTGCAGAGAATTGTATCCAGAGAAATTGTATCCAGAGAAACTGTGCAAAGGGACAAGGACGGAGGATGGGAACAGGTTTGCACCCAAGATTGCACCCGTGTTGCAGGACTGGTGGGTGACTCGGCGCTTGCAGCTGTCTTGCACATCCCTAATTTTGATTGATGGGGTTTTGCATTCAATTCTGCAGAAACATGCTCAGCTGCTTTTCCTTTCCTGCTGGCAAAGCTTGTGTTCCTGGCGTCCTTAGAGCTGCTTATCTGCTCTGAGTCTTGAGCGTGTTGACAGAAGGAGGGATATGTCTCCAGGGAGCGGGGGTCATGGGGTTTCTCCTTTTAATAAAAGTACTACTTTAGTCTGAAAAATACAAATCAACATTCACTTTTTTTTTCTTTAGGACTTGGCCATGTACATAAATGAGGTAAAAAGAGACAAAGAGACTTTAAAGAAAATCAGTGAATTTCAGAGCTCCATAGAAAATCTGGTAAGCTGGACAGCATTCCCTCCTCCCACTCCCAACTTCCCCGTGCTCGTTACCATCATGCCTGTTTTTCCAGCGGAATTATTGCGGGATCGGATGTGCCACTTAATAGGATGCACACGTGTTTGGAGAGCCCCTTGGCCTCTGGCTTTGCTGGCAATACAGAAGGCATTGCTAAAGTGCAAAATCAAGCTGGCTGTGAAATAAGGTGGCTTTTGCTGGTGATTTTTCCCTGTGTGATCAGTACAGGGACACCCATGGGTTCCTAGATAAGCTCTGGGGCATCTGCTCCCTAATCTGCTGTTAGGGCTGCGCTTGCCGCTGCAGGGACGAAGCGCTGGCTCTGTGTCCCGACACTTGACAGGGCTTGGCGAGGAATGGCATGTGGGACACGCACGTAAGCACGAAACCTCAGCCGCATAGCTTAAGCAGAAGCTCATCTCCCAAATTCCCAAGGCCTGGTACGCCCGATCCCATTCCTGCTCAATAACCGACCCCGGTGCCCCATTGCTCGCGTGCTTTTAGCCCCGAGCAAGCCCATTAGTTTAATATTCCGGGGAAGAGCTGGAGGCTAATGAGTTTTCCTCCTCTTTGGGGTGGGTGCTCAGCTGCAGGGCTCAGCTGGCTGGCGGCTTCGCTGTCCCTGGGGAGCCACGATGTGGGGCCAGCACCTGGGCTGCCCTGCAAGGGGCTGAGCCCGGGCAGGATGAGCCAGAGCTGCCCACCCAGAGGGGCTGCAGGGCCTTGGTTTTGTTATTACATCCTGACTTCGTGATTACATCTTGACTTGATGTAATAGACGGACACCAAATTTTTTCTATTTTTGAGAAATATGCACCCAGCTTCCCAGGTGGGATGTTGGGCTCTCCTGGCTCGGAGCTTCTGCCTGAAGCAGTCGTGCTCATCCTGCTCCACACAAGCAACTAGACGTCGTGCACCCTAAAAATGTGCATGTAAATGGGTGCCACTTTGCATCCTCACTGCAGATGGAGCAGGTTTGGGGTGAAGATGAAGCACTAGTGAAGCAGTCACTTCTTTTTTCTGCTTTCTGCAGAATAATCCTACATGGGGTTCGTCTCTGCTCATGGGACTGGTATCCGTGGGCTGCTCCATGTTATGTACACAGAGCCCACATGGCACAGCAAGGAAATAACATCAGATTATACACACAGCTGTTTAAAATATTTACTTTTCTGACGGGCTTCACAATATATGTTTTCTCTCCTGCAAGGAGAGCTGTGTAAGTGGAGTGATTCATGCAGCTGTGCAGCCCTGAGTAATGTTTGCAACAGCTTTTGAGCTGACACACAGGCTGACCCAAACCCTGGGTTGGATTCCAGCCTTCCCAAACTCTCCACGTCTAGGGTCAGGACGGGAGACAAAGCTCTTGTACTTACAAGAGCCCTCATTCCATTTGCATAGAAAACCCTGTAAAAACAGCTTATGTCATGGGAATTTTGCTTTCTAGATCCCAAATCTTTGATCTCTGAGCCTTGCTCTGCTGGTGCGATGTATCAGCAGATGCAGAAGTTTATCCCGTGCCCACATCACCCCAGGCTGTGCATGGGAGACCCTTTGGGTGCTGGTGATGCTGCTCACATCAGTGTCTGCAGTGGTGGGCAGGGCTGGCAACGATGCCCCCAGCACCATGTGCAAACCCGCTGTGTTCAGAACATTCCTATTTCTGTATTTCTGACCTGAGCTCCAGCTGTAAATCTCAGTTGTGCTCTGCTTTCTGCAGCAGGTGAAGCTGGAGGAATTCGGGAGGCCCAAGATAGATGGTGAACTGAAGGTCCGATCCATAGTAAACCATACAAAGCAGGACCGGTGAGTAAGCGGTGACGTTCCCCTAAAAAACAAACCAAGGGTGTGATGCAAACAGCTGAGATCAACATAGGGTCCTTAAGAGCAGTTATTAATTGTAAAGGAAAAGGAAAGTCCCTGCTAGGATTGATATGTCTAGAGTTATTGGTCAAGCAGGGGCCCCACAGAAGTTTTCCCAAGCAAAACAAGCCCTTTGTTTGGTGAGGGCTTTGTCCCCAGTGGACAAGGAGACCTTGTCCCCACTGGAATATCCACTTGGTGGCCCATGGATTGAGTTAATACCACTGGAATTACTGAAGCCAGCACATGGCTTCACTTCTGTAGACATTTTGGGCTGATGCATTTGATTATTAAACTTTCATTGGAAGAAAGCACCATAAAGTTCCTGGGCAAGAAGATCTGTAGAGCTCTCCAACTACTGACAGGTTAACTTAGACATTTGACTGAGCTGCTCTTTGCTTTGGGCAGGTATTTATTTTTGTTTGATAAAGTGGTGATCGTCTGCAAAAGGAAAGGGTACAATTACGAGCTGAAAGAAATTATTGAGCTGCTCTTCCACAAGATGACGGACGACCCTATGAACAACAAGGACATTAAAAAGGTAGGTGGCTGGGGGCAGCTGTGCTGGAGAGTGTAGTGGAGCTGTTTGGGGTTGGGTAGCGTATCCCCATTAGCCTTTTAAAGCAGAAACAGGGCTTGCAAAAAGCTGGGGGAAAAAAAGCAGGCTCAGGTTTCAGGGAGCTGGGAAATGTTTGTTGATGCGAGGCTGGGCTCGGTCTTCTGACCTCCGTCCTTGCAAAAGAGCCGCGGAGGAGCTGGAATGATTCGAGGTGGCGGGCGGAAGCGGCTCCCGCTCCGTGCCCAGCCGGCGGGGCGGAGAGGAGAGGGAAAAGCGGGAGCCGAGTCCAGACGCTCCCGCGAGGTGCAGGGCGGGCGGAGGAGCTGGGAAAGGCAACGGGAGCGGCCGCCAAAACCGGCGCTGGGAGCGACGCGGCTCCTCCGGCGGGCTCAGTCCGCGGCCTAAAAGTAAGCCTGGCCTCCCAGCAGCGAGTTAGTATCGGCTTAGCAGCTCCGGCCGCGCACGTGCCGGGTGAGGAGGGATGGTGCAGCTGGATGAGTGTCACTTGGGTAGGAGCAACCGATTTTGCCGCTCGGATGCTGAAGCAGCGCTGCTTGCTTTGTGTTTTTAATGCAATGTATTTCCACTTTGCTCTCCGATGCTTTCTAGTCTCATGGAAAAATGGTAAGCAGAGCACACGGTTTTCTCTCGTGTTTTTCTGTGCGGTGTTGTGATGTGACAGCCAGAGCATATGGGCACCGGGCAGGTCAGATGGTCCTCCTGGGCTGCTGCTTGCTGTCAGGGAGGGATATAATAGCTGGGGAGGACCCAGTGGAGCAGAAAAATCTGGGTTTTCTCATCTGCCACCATACAATCCCATTTGGCCCTAGTGTGCAGCACAGAGCCGACCCATGCATCATTTATTGTCATGTGCTGTGGAAATATAGACGTATTTTTCCTCCTTTATGTTATCTTTATAAAGGCTCAGTAGCCCTTGAGAAGTAAAAAAGGGGGAAGTCACTGAAACCCACTGTTAAGTTGGGCTTCAAAGTGAGTAATAAAAGACGAGTGATAAAAGTGAGTTTTGTTATTGTGCCTTCAGGGCAGAGCAGCCCACCTTTTCTCTCCTTATCTCTTGCAGTGGTCCTACGGCTTCTACTTGATCCACCTCCAAGGAAAGCAGGGCTTCCAGTTCTTCTGCAAGACAGAGGAAATGAAGAGGAAGTGGATGGAGCAGTTTGAGATGGCCATGTGAGCGCCCAGGCTGTCGTGACCCGGGCACAAGGGCAGGAGCGAGCGAGACTTGGGAGCTCAGTGCTCATTGGGACCTCCAGGATGGGCCCTGCACAAGGGAGTTTGTTTCCAGCTCAAAATCACCCACCTGGGGTTGAACCAAAGCGTGGGTGCAAGCTTGGAGTGACATTTGGTGTAGTGGTTGGGGTGCAGGGGAGGGATGGGTGAAGGACCAAGGAAAGTTCTTCCCCCAGAGGGTTCTCCTGCAGGGAGTTAGTCCTGTGAGGGTAGAGGTGAGCCCCATGCTGACCTGCACTGAGTTTTGTATCAGAGGAAGCTGGATATGCAAAATCTTCTCTCTGCACAGTCAAGCCCTGAGTTGTTTTTCACACTAGATTTTCCTATCAGGCCACGTGGTTTCCAAGCTCTGACTGAAAGGCGGGCAGCATCTGCAGGGCAGGTCACAGGGCGCTGAAAGACTCAGAGGGACAAGTTAATGACTCCCGTCCTCTTATCCCTTAGGTCCAACATAAAGCCGGAGAAAGCCAATGCGAATCACCATAGCTTTCAGATGTACACGTTTGAAAAGACCACCAACTGCAAAGCATGCAAGATGTTCCTAAGGTGAGCAGTAGCTTTGTAGCTTTTCCGTATCTAGGTCTTATCAAAACATGCAAATCTCAAAGCCGAGATTGAGACTTTCTGTCTTTTGCACAGAGGGACCTTCTACCAGGGCTATCTTTGCCCGAAATGTGGAGCTGGTGCTCATAAGGAATGCCTGGAAATCATCCCTCCCTGCAAGATTGGTAAGTTATTTGACATCATTAGCTGCTTAGGACAGGGGGATAGATCCATGGGAAGGATCTAAAAGATTCTGTTTAAAAGCTCTGTCAGGTATTCACCAAGTACACAGAATCACAGAGCTAGCCAGAAAGGCAGAGCTGCGCCCACCTTCCTGCTTTTGCCTCTTTGCTCAAGACGCTTCAGTGTCCATGGCATTGCATTGGTACCAATAGTGTCTAGACGAGCAGAAAAGGGGCTCCCTTGCCTTTGATATTAACTGCTTATTTTGCTGTTTCTCTTGCAGGTTCTTCAGCAGACCAGGTACGTTGTGTGACAGCCCTTTTCCTGCCTCTCCTGCTCAGTGGCCATGGTGTGAGCTCTCTGCTCCCTGGCCTCAAGGCTCCCATCGAGCCAGGCTTAGACATGACCTGGGCGTCCTCCCCACCAGCAAGTCCAGAGGAGCCAATTTCTCATCCCTTTGGCTCCTGATGGATGCGTGGGGAGACCCGAGGATGCCGCGTCCTCATCTAGTCTTTTCTTTCTCTTTTTGCAGGAGTCTCTGGGTGCAGGACCTGGTAAGGACTTTATAGCATTGCAAGAGGACAAAGGGAAATAATGTCTTGATTTGACTGAAGGTGCCAATAGAGCTTGAGCACTGAGGGTGGAGAAAGCTCCTTTTTAGAGCAGAATGGTGCCAACTGGGGCCAGCAGCAGGATTCAGTGACGCTGGATCCTTCTGCTGCCCAAAGCAGCAGCTACGAGCAGGTCTGCTGTGCAAAGAGCTGTTTCAAAGCAGCTTTGCGCCAGGCTGCAGGGCTTGTCCTGCCTGTGCACTGGCAGGGAGGAGAAGGAACAATTTGTTTTTGTGTGACTCTTCTGTCTGAAGGAAAGCCAAGTCTGAAAGAAGGAAACCTAAATCAAACTGGTGGTTAAAGGAAAAAAAATCCCTGGAAGGGTCCAGTGCTCTCCCTAGGCAGGGAGGAGGCAGCTGAAGGCAGAGGTGGGGAAGCATTTGGAAGATAAACACTGTGGTTTTAGTACAATTTGGAAAAGCTTATTTAATGTGCAGCTCTTTGCAAGGCAGCCGAACTTCGGCTGTGAACTTCCAGGGGCCAAGGGCCACTCGAGTCCCAGGCTCTGTGGACGTTTGATGGAAGCTGAGTGTTTGCTGCTGCGTTTTGCAATCGCGGGCAGCTCTGCGGAGCCCGTTGCCATTTGGTGGCCAGCAGCAACTGCCTAGCGAGGCCGCCGGGGCTCTGGCTTGGCCCTGCTCTTCATCCATTCCCTTCTGCTTGTTGAGCTCAGTCATCCGGGCAGCATCGGAAGCCAGGGCTGCATTCCATGGGCACCCATCCTGCCTGCCCCAAATCCCGCCTGTGCCGAGCTCAGAGCTGTGATTTACATGAGAAGGAGAGGAGTTTTTGGCTTCCTTTTCTCTTATGCTAGATATTGCAACCCTTTCTCTTATGCTAGATAATGCAGCCCTTTCCCTCCTCTTCCAGGTCCAAAAATGGTGGCGGTGCAGAACTACCACGGGACTCCCGCGCCTCCCGGGAAGCCGGTGCTCACCTTCCAGACCGGAGACGTGATCGAGCTGCTGAGGGGGGACCCGGACTCGCAGTGGTGGGAGGTGAGAGCATCTTCAGGAGGTTTCTGGATGGTTCTTAAGCCAGCGGCTTCTGGATGGTGCCAGTCCAGTCTTGGCGCTCTGATGTTCTGGGAGTGCTTGGACTTTGTGGGCTTTGTTGGGAAATGAAGGGGTCCGTGAGACATGTGGAGCCTTGGCCAGGTCAGTGCCGTGGATCTGCAAGGCAAAGCCACTTCTCCACCACATGCATCCTGGTCTGATGCCCGTTTCCATTGTTTTATAGGGAAGGCTGCTACAGACAAAGAAGTCAGGCTATTTTCCCAGCTCATCGGTAAAACCCTGTCCTGTTGATGCAAGGGTAAGTGCTTAAAACCAGCCCTAGTGATGCCAGGTTTGCTTGGCACCGGGAATTTTGCTGCTGGGTCTTGCTAGAGAGCTGGGGCCCTTGCAGGAGCTCTCTCTGATGCCGCTTGTCCCACTTCTTGTCCCACCGTGGTGGGATTTCACAGCCGCTTTGTTTTCAGGCTTTCGCAGCTAATGGTTGATCAAAGTCCTGCTGCCTATTGATTTAATTAAATAAAGAGCTCTGTGGTTTTCTATGAGGTTAACTCTCAGTGAAGCAATGGGTGGAAGTCAGGTGCTAAACAACGTGCAATATTTCTGCCCTCTCTGGGAATTACTGGCTTTTGCACTCTGTTTTTCAATGGCTCCAGTGATACTGGCCAGGAGCAGTCATGTTCTCCATTTATACCTGTCCATGAGCACCCAAACATGTGGCTGGTGGGATCAGCTCCAGACCTTGGATGCTCCTCTGCAAAGAGCGCAGAGCAGACTCGCTAGCAGAGCGTTTGAAATCATTCACAATACAAAAAAGCTGTATTTTTAATTGTTTTTTTTGCAAAGCTCAGTTGTTTCCCGACTGGAAAAGGCTCAGATAAATGAAATTTAAAAAATTAAATATATAATAATAGCAGTGTGCTGCTCACAGCTGTTTTGGACAGGGAGGGTAAGAGAGTACTTGATTATAACACTGTCCTCCAACCCCGAAGCCAATAACTCAGGAATTGCTTGGCACATAAACCACCCCCCGTAGAGAGGAGCCTCTCGCAGCTGATCTATAGCCTAATTAGGCGCCGGGCTGCGCGGTAACGAGCAGTGTTCCCTTTGCTGCAGCCTCCCAACAGCCGGCCTCCGTCGCGAGAGATCGACTACGCAGCGTATCCCTGGTGAGTGGCCCTTCGGTGGGGCTCGGCACGTGCGGGTGGCATCGCCTCTGCCCCCCAGTTTCATTCCGTGGTCTCCGATCCACGGGACTAGCAAATCAGGATGTGCTTTGGGAATGCCATTCCTGCTGCAACTCCCGCGGGTGGGTGGGTGGGTGGGTGGATGGATGGATGCATGGGAGATGGGGATGAGCCAGCCGACCACCCATGGCCTTGGCCGAGCTCAAGAGCTGCCTCCAGGTCATGCAGCATAGGGAGGATTTCTTTCCTGGCAGTGGTGAGGAGGGCTTAGAGAAAAGCAGAGGTGCTGGAGACTCTTCTCTCCTGCAGATTTGGTGCTGAGTCCCCATCTCGCTGGCAGTGCAGCTAAATCCTCCCCTTTCCGCAGCCTTTGATGCCTTATTCACATGGGGATCGGTTCCAATTAGTGTTTTTCTAGGTGCCTTGGAAACCTAAGAGACTTAAATGCAAGATACTGCACTCCCCATCATTCATTAACCTCTAAGCAGCTTCTCGTGCATGTCCGGGCACTTCCATTCCTGCTTCCAAAGTTTTGGATGAGACCTGCTTCTCCACTGCCCCAATCTTGCCTTTTAAAAAAGACAGATGGTTTTGGTTAATGCGCCTATTTTTGAAATATTCCTTTTTAATGAACAAATGTGCATGTGCACAATTCTGGAGACCTTGGCCCGTGAAGGAAACCTCCTGATGGGCTTTCGTGCCATGAGGGTTGCACGCTCCGGAGTCCGTGACTCTCATTCCCATAGGATTTGTGTGGATGCAAGGAGCCCTTACATGCCAGCTTGTGTGGAAAGCTGGACATCTGAGAGCCCTTTGTCCCTCTGCAAGCTGCTTTTTGAGCCATCACCCAAAAGAGGCACGTCCTAAGGGACGTGGAGCGGTGCTGAAGAGGGACGCGGGCGCTGCGGGCAGGAGCATCCCTGGCGTCTCACGGCGCGCGTGGGCTTAGGTTTGCAGGGAACATGGAGCGGCAGCAGACGGACAACCTGCTCAAGTCCCACGTGAGCGGCACCTACCTGATTCGGGAGAGGCCGGCGGAGGCCGAGCGCTTTGCCATCAGCATCAAGTGAGTGCCCGCGCGGCTGCCGGCGCGTAGCGAGGGCGAGAGCTTCCTCACCGCCTTGGCTCTTCCCCCTCGCAGGTTTAACGAGGAAGTGAAGCACATCAAGGTGGTGGAGAAGGACAACTGGATCCACATCACAGAAGCCAAGAAGTTTGAAAGTCTTCTGGTATGAAGCCCCTTGGAGGCTCTGTGGTGGGCTGGCATGCAGGGCACCCCGGCTCTGACCCGCTGTCCTTGGTCCCTTCTAGGAGCTGGTTGAGTACTATCAGAGCCACTCACTGAAAGAGAGTTTTAAACAGCTGGACACAACCTTAAAATACCCGTACAAGTCTCGGGAACGTTCTACCTCCAGGACCTTCACGCGCTCTCCAGGTAAAACAGGGCTTAAATGCAGCTATGCCCACCAAAAACGCAGCTCGGGGGTTTAAAGGAAAGTTGCAGCGAGATGTAGGAGTGCTGTTGAGTGAAGGAGTTTATAGCAGGGGTGGTTTGCGCTTGCACCATTAGCTGGAGTTACTGTCTTATCTGCCCACGGAGGTGTTTGTGCCTGTGTTTTAATGGATCCGATTCCAGCATCACTGGTGACAGTTTTAATCTCAAGGGATTGCCTTTAATGGAGCTGATGGGAGATGATGGTTAATAAGGAGAGAGAGGGGGGAAAAAAAAAGTTGAAACAAATGAAAGGCGAAATTTGCATTAATGCAAAATTTTTGGTTTTACCTAAAAGCTTGAGCATGAAAATTAACTTCTTTGGGGAAGGAGTGTTTTTTTAAAAGCCTTTTCAATTTTTAAAAAGGCTACCAAAGAAACCCAATTAAAAGAAGCAGTTAAGCTTCTTTTCCAATACAATACAACCGTGTGATGCATTTGAAGTAAGAAACTTTCCCTTGGTTCAGGGAGGCGCTTTCCACCAGGAGAAAGGCAAGAAGGGGCCTCGACGCCCCAGGGAAGGGAGCAGTGTCCCGGGTTCTCGCCCTTGGGCGAGACCTGTGCCCACGTCTGCAGATTTGCAGCATTCCCCCGTTGGCTTTGACAGCGTTGTGCTTTGAAATTTTATTTTATTTTATTTTTTAATTTCCTTTTTAATTGGTGTTCTGCCTCTTTCTGTTTCTCTCTAACCTCTTTGCAGCCTCCTGCGCTTCCTACAACTTTTCTTTTCTCAGTCCTCAGGGCCTCAGCTTTTCTTCTCCGACCTCCTCCTCCTCCTCTCCCTTCTGGTCAGGTACTAGTGCCGTCCTTTCCTGGGAGGGAAGTGCCTCCTAGTGGTCCTTCCCTGGAGGGAGAAGCTCCTACCAGGTTGTAACCATCACTAGCTTGAAAGCCATCACCAGTGGGACCTGGGAGGTCCCCACTGCCCCTCTCCACCTGCAGACACAAGGGGGTCACCAGGGCTGTCCTGCTTCACAGCTTGGAAAGAGGAATAATTTAATCCTGACTTAAATGCACTCCCTCCCTCTGTCCCTCAAAACAAGGCAGGAGGAGCTGCAGCTGTAACTATTGAGAAAGGGGAAGAAAATTAAATTTGATGCGTTGGGTTCTCATGATGTACTTCAAGCTTGACCTGCTTACCCCATGTGTTTCAAGGAACGAGCATTGGCATCACACCGTCTGCAAGACTGTTTTTCCTTGCTGCACAAGGAGAACATCCCAATGTCCTGCAGTCTTTGAGCTCTGCTGTCAGAGCCTGCTCAGGAGCACCTTGCTTAGGAGATGGGGGAACCCGTGCTGGCAAATTTGACTTGAATGTCCTAGAGAAGGGGACAGGGGTGTTCTGGCCTTTGAAGCCTGTTGATCCCAATGTGCATACCAGCAACTTCCTCCCTGTTCAGGAGGGATCAGGAGGAGCTAAATTGTGCCTGGTCACTTCTTGCTTTTTGTGCTTTTGTCTTCAGCATTTGCTTTAGGCTGCACAGGGAAAATCATCTGTAGAAGCGTGTGCGCTTTTCTTGGTACCATGTTTGGGAAGAACACTTACTGTTTCAGGGAATTGGAATAAAATTCTGGATATCTGGGATCCTATAGCTGCACTTTTGCATAAAAGTATTGCCAGATCTTAATTCGCATGGAAATGTGCCCTGAGCAAGCTCATGATGGAAGGGTTCAAAGCCGTCATGACACTTGCTCCATTGTCCAGCCCAGAGGAACGAACCTCCAGTGGTTGTGCGTTGTGTGTATGGACCGTCTCCATTGCCATCCTCATCTCCGTCCATCCTGAGAGCTGAAAATCTGGGCAAAGCTTTTCCCCAAACCTAGTTCAACCTTGGTTTGCAAACTTTTTAAACTTGTTGCTTTGTAATACTCGAAAGTCCTGGGACGGCAGGACAACTTTGCTGAAACTCGGAGTCCATTCAGGGTTGGTTTTATTTATTTTTTTATCCCTAAATGTCAGAAATGTGCATTTCATTTCCCCTTGCTTGCCCTGGAGCACTCGCTCAGCAGTTCATGGGGACTGTCACATCCCTCCAACCATTGCCCTCCACTCTCCTTCCTCCCGCGCCGTGATGACCCACGGGGCTGCTTTTCCTTCCCATTGCTCCTGTGTGCAGACCAGGACCTTCCTGCTGCTTTTCCTCTCCATGGAAAGTTCCCCCTGGCCTGAAGCAGCAGAGATCAGCAGTGCTGGTGGAGGGCAGGCTCCTGAGGAGCCTTTTGGGGAAGCGTGGCCTCCCCGGCAGCAGCTGAGCACCAGTTTCCAATTCTCCTACTCATCTCCAAGCATGAGGGGTCTGAGGAGCATCTCTGGCTCTCCTCAGGGCATCTCAGACTTCATGCTTTGTGTCACAAGCAGATTATCAGATGGAATTGGCATTGCCAGGGTCCTTTTGCACACATTGGTCTGTTTTAGGACCAAGTTTCCAAGGCCCCACTGAGATGTTTAAAGCACAGCCCGCAATGAGCTTAACCTTGACACCCCAGGGTGCCAACAGCTGAGAAGTTTCCATAAGACCAACCCCATCTAAGCCAATCTGGGTCGCAGTGCCGCAATGGAAGCAAGGACTGTGGTGGAAAACCCAGGTTGAACCTAGCCCAGCTTTTCCCAGGCTTCAGCTGCTGCCACGTGGCAGCGCAGCTCCCAACGCCGTGTGTTTTGTCCCCCCGCAGTGTTCACGCCACGAGTCATAGGGACGGCGGTGGCGCGGTACAACTTCGCAGCACGGGACATGCGGGAGCTCTCCCTGCGCGAGGGCGACGTGGTGAAGATCTACAGCAGGATAGGCGGCGACCAGGGATGGTGGAAGGGGGAGACCAACGGCAGGGTAAGTGCACCCGGGAGCTGCGGTGTCCGAAAATGTCCCGGATCAGCCTTGTAGCACGTGGCTCTCCCTGCTCTTAACCCACAGCGTTGGTCAGAGCTTGCAAAAATGCTTCCAGAAGAGCAAGGGCAAGGAGAAAGGGCTGCATGCAGCTCATATTGGCTCTTTATTTTGGCTTGTGGATGTGCTGTTGTGTTGCAAGAACGGGTGTGTAAGCAGATACCGCGAGTGAGGTGTGTGGCACGTCCTGCCGCGGGTGACCACGTGCCGGCAGATGGGAGCGCGCTGTGGCCAGGCAGGCACGCAAGCATGTGTCCCACCGCGCTCTTCCTTGTGCTGGCACGTGGGGAATTCCTGCTGGAATGGCCCCGCCAGCAGCACGCTCGGCATCCCGGACAACAGCAGGAGGCCGCTCGGCTGTCTGGGTGTCTTGCAGAGTTCGCAGTAATCTGTGAACCCGGTTTTTGATGCGTAGACAAGGGCATCATTTTTGCAGACAGATTTTTGATGCCCACATCCCTTCCTCGTTGGTGACAAGCTGTGTGTGGCCCAGGACACTTAGAGTGCCAAGACAGGAGGCCCCTCATGCTCCCGAGTCTTCTGCTCACCTCTCATTTGCCCCGCAGGTCGGCTGGTTTCCCTCCACCTACGTGGAAGAGGAGGGCGTGCAATGATGATGGCCATGCCTGGTGGGAAGTCATCGAGCGGCCAGCATGAGCCGCTGCCGACCACGCACCGTTGTCCCGACACCCAAGGCTCCAAGCACAGCCGGACGTCTCCCAGGACTGCCGGGACCACCGCGTCTCTCGCAGACTCTTTAGCAACCGGTTCCTCTGTCCAACGCGTGCGTGTGTGTGCGCGGGCATCGGGGGCTGCCGCCGGCCTTGGGGGTGTCACTTGTATAGAAGATCCGTGGTCTTATCGGATAACGTCTGCGGAGCAGCTGCAGGAGAGCCCTGGGGAAGGCACGCTGCCCCGCACGGACAGAGCGGAAAAACTCTATGCAGTTGCCTCCAGAGGATGGTGTCCAAGCTCGTTTGTGTTTTCAAGTCTGTCGTGGTGGTGGTGGGAGGGCGAAGCGGAAGGGTTGTGCCTGGGTTGGTGCCCGGGTGCGCAAAGGTGTTTCCAGATCCCGAAGGAGAGGGAGCGACGTAGCCCCCGCTACGAGGAATGATGGTCTCCCACCTGCCCGCTGCTCGAGTGGACTCCGTTGGAGGAGGATTTTGGTAGTCGAGTGGGTAGGTTGGACGGCAGCAGCCAGCACCACTGCCCTCCGGCTGGGGTGAGAGCGCGGAGCGAGGACATCCATACTTGGAATGAGGAAACGGCCGGCTGCTATTCCTGTATCCAGCTGCAAAACAAGGCACGGTTTTGACCCACACATAGGCTGGAAGTGGAACTCCAGGTCCAGGCAGAGCAGGAAGACAAAACCTCTTTGGCATCCCAAGGCCATTTTCTTTCAAACTACCTTTAGTCCCACTAGACTTGCTCAGGGTGGAGGGTCTGGTCCTGCTGGTTGGCAGGGATCTCATGGTGTTGCAGGGGCGGGAAGCGTCCTTTGCCAGGCAAGGGTTTGGGAAGCCACCTGAGCACCAGGTACGCACGGAGAGGCATCTTTGGGTCCTCTACGCTGCCACGCTCGGCTCCTTGAGCAGCCTGGGCCGGGGCAATTGCCTTTTCCCGCAGTGCTTACGAGCCCCACCTCGCTAATAAGCTCAGTGGGGTGAACCCACATGAGTAAGGGCTACAGCATCACATCCCGACCTCGGTAGGTTGTGAGAGCATCTCTTCTTCCCCACCTGTGGGTGCTTTTGGTGAGCGTTCTTCTTCCTCCCTTCTCTTCCTGCTCTTTTCTTCCTCCCTCTGGCTGTTACCTGCTCCTGCAGGAAAGGAGATGATCCGTCTCTCCTCACGTTACTGCTTTGTCCTTCTGTGTTCGTTGCTTTCCAAACTGCGACCCCCTGTAGCAGATTGCCATTCCCTGTTGGGTGGGAATCCAGGCACTGGCTCTACTCTCCAGCTCCGTCATTTCCTTCCACAGTGCTCTGTTTTGAACAAATATGTGTGTGTGACAAGGAGCAGCTTTTCTCTATCCTGTTTTTAAGGATTGCACGTGGAATGAGCAGCCTTTGGAGCTGGTGCTTCCATGCCCTGAAGTGGTTCCCTGGGGAACCACAAATGTGTCCTGGAGGTGGAGCACTGAGGCTCTGGGCTGGATGGTTGGTGTTGGGTATCAAAGAGGAGAGTTTGGGGCTGTCTGTAAAAAGGGAAATGGGTTCATTTTGAAGCTAAGTGTTGTACAGTTGCCCCAAGAGCCCTGGGGCTGCGGGTGCAGGTTTTGCACCGCGCGAGGGGTGTTGCAAAGCAGCGGGGAGAGGAGCCCGGCTCTCCCGAGGCACCGTTGGGCGCGACGTCCTCCAGGCCGAGCCAACGAGCCTGTCCTCGGGTCTGTCCAACAGACCCAGCTAAAGCCTTACATGACTCTCCAGGTTTAAAACACCAGATTTTCCCAGCCTTTTTTTATGGCAACGAGGGCATCCCCTCTCGATGAGCACGTGCATCCGTCGCAAGAGATGAGGAGCAGTCTCTCTCCCTTAGATCCTGTAGGGAATCCAGGACCTTTGCCACTTCCCCCTTGTTACTGCCTACAAGTGATGAGCGACTCTCCCTCCCGCTGCCCAAGTCGGTCATTCCTCAGAAAAGGTCTTTCTTGTGTTTACTGTTGTAAGAAACTTGTTTTTTTTAAAAAAAAAAAAAAAAAGAAAAAAGATTTTTGTTTGTAAGTAATTATTCAGCCATTTGCCACAATATATATCTGTGAATAAGAAGGGAAATGTTTTTTATGATGGTGAGAAAGTTGTATATATATTTTAGTTCAGCGCAGAACATGCAAAAATTGCAATGGAATACGTTGGAAAATAATATGTAAATTCCTTGGGTTTTTCCTTTGCACTGCACTAACTGGGGGTAGAGAGGGATTGGGTGGAGGGGATTTAAAGGTAAAACTGTTTGTTTATGGAATAGTTTATAGCTGGGAATTTGGAAATCATTTGGAATAGCTTGTAATGCTGGAATAGAAGTTTTAGCTGCTCCTTAGAAACCCTTTTGCATGTGGTTTTTCCAGATCTTTTTAAGTTACAATGCATCTGAGTAAATTCCACAACAGAAAGAAAAAGTGTAATTTTGCTGATAGTTTTTTTTCCAACCATGGTTTTTACTGCCAATAAACATGCATTCTTTCCTGCATAAAGGGGTCAGTTTTATCTGGGGCTGCTTGTTGCTAAACCCTTTTTGCTTCCAGGTGGGACATGGGGAGCAGTGGTGCTTGAGGCAAGTTTTGGTCCTTCCAATGAAGTACTCCTGAAAATGGTTATTTTTTAAAGCCTATCTGTTCCTTAGCCGTGTTCTGACTTTCTTAGCAGTTGTTTCTCATGCTGTTGTCTTGCATTCTTGCCTGGCTGTTTGGCTTTGTGCTTCCGGAGAGTTTTGTGCTCTCTGCCCAAGTCGAATCATTTTGGGGAAGAAAGGCGTAATTGAGAGAAGGAGCATAATAAGATACAGAGTTTTTGCAGCTCTGTGAAGCCTGCAGTGTTTTCTCTTTGCTTTTCAGAGGGCCTGCTTAAAAGGCACTGTGGAAACAAGCAGAGATTTTGCCAGAAGCAGGCTATTAGTTGGGAGCTTTCAGGCTCTTGGGTGCTGATGGGGAAAGTTTAGTTAGATATTTAACCTCATCTGAGGAGATGACTCCTGCCAGGGATAAACCTGGCGCTGCCAGCCAGTCTAAGGGATGCTCTCCAACATACACAACACATGAAATACAGGTTCTCATCGCCCCGGACCCCAGGTTGTGGTGGGACTGCAGGAACACAGCGCTGGAGCACAGAGCTGCCCGCTGGCTGCCAACACTCTTGCAAGAGCAGGTAAATGCAAAAAATCTGTTTACATGAGAGGTCCTGTCCCTGTAGCATCACTGCTATCCCATGGGATCCGAGCCAACTGCCTCGGACCGGGATTTAGAGTCGTAGACTCCCAAGCTTTCATGCTTTCTGGAGAGCAAATCGGGATGAGCGCAGTGGGCTCAGCAAGGCGGGCTCTGCGCAGGACCCGTCTGCCCGCAGCACGGGCACGCGCTGGCAGCTCGGAGCAGCTGCCGTTCTGCCACACGCTCCACTTGCTCGTTTGTGTGTTGGCCGTAATGTTCCGTGTGACCTGGAAAGCTCCAGCTGGCGCGCAGAAACCACTGGGCTCCTCCAGCGCCTAGCTCATCTACGAACTGCATGGAAAGCATGGAACTGGCTTAGGCTCTGTCTACACAGGACTGATCATCAAAAAAATAACCTCCCGTTTCAGCTCTGTAGCTGCATCAAAGCCTCGGTGCTCAGAGGGATTTGAGGGCACAGCCACTTTCTCTGTTCGTTTCTAGTGCTGCTGCGAGCTCGAGGAACATCTCGGGCTGTTGTAGTACAGACTTCAGCTTGCACTGCCTTAGGTCATGTCTAACCCAAAGGTTATGTTTGTTAATTAGTACACACTGCTGAAACGATTCTGTCCTGCCAAACAAAAACACCCCACTGCAAACGGGAGTTTAGACTTGTTTGCATTTCTTTGTCTGGGTGAGGGTTACCTTGACTGACTAGTTTGCTGAGCTTTGGGAAAATTGGGGCTCTTCAAAATGTAGCAAGAAGCTGATTTTTATCTTTAGAGCAGAAATGCTGCCTGAGATGATTCCGTAGCAGCAGAACCCCCCTTCCTCTGATCCTAAGTCTTCCCAAACTGGGGAAGTTTGGGTGCAAACCCTCACTGTGGGGCATATTCAGAATGGAAATGCAAAGGCATTAGGAGGTGGGGAGCCAAGTGGGGCAGCACCCAGGATGTCAGCGCTGCAGAGAGCTGCAAGCCCCCAAATGCCAGTGTCTGGGCTCTCCTCTGCACGCCTTGGTGCAAGGGGACCTGAGCACAAGGACAGGGGATGCAGCTTGGCCCCTGCTTTGTGAACCGCCTGGCCCAGCCACAGCTCCACCCAGAGCCCTGCTGCTCTGAGATAGCTAAATCTCCCTCTTCAGAGCTTCTTGAAAGCTTAGAGGTCGTGCACATCCTGCCCAAACAGGCCCTAATTGCAGCAGCGAGTTCTGGGCAGGCTGAAGAAAAACGCTTTGAGTTGGGAGTTCTAAATCAAGGGCTTTTTAAAGCCCCCTCTACGCTAATTTATTGGCGTTACCACCTTAGCTGTGGGCTCCTTAGGTTGGGTGCAACAACCACGTAAATCCAATTGAATCCTGCCCTGAAAAGGCGAGCGCCGGGAGCGCGTGCAGGAGCCTCATCCATTGCTTCCCGTCGCTGTGTTTGCTCGGTGGCACGCAGCCGGGACGCACCAAGCCAGCCCCGGCGCCGGCGAGCGCCCCCGGGCCCCGGCTCAGCTCTTTGCCTTGCGCTGGGCACGGCGGGAGGGAGAAGAAAAGTGGCTTTTTCCCCTCGGTTTCTCCGCTCTCGCTGCCTTTCGTTCCCACGGAGGCGCGGGAAGGGGTGCGAGCAGCGCTGGCTTCTCGCCGGCTGCGCCGGGCAGCTGGAAAAGCTGCAGCTGGCCGGCGGCACGGGGGGGTTTTCGCCTCGGTTAGTTAATATTTTTGCAGCAGGGCAGCGGTCCGGCCGGCGCGGAGGAGGCAGAGGCCCCGTTCCTGCTTGAGCACCGAGGGCTGCTCCGCCAGCGGCGTCTCCGGTGAGTCGGGGGACACGTTGCAGGACGGCGGCGGCTCCTGCAAGAAACTTCCCCGGGGCTGTCGCGGGATTTGTGCCGCGGGATTTCCGGCCTGGCCGGGTGTTTTTGCAGGGCGCCCTGGCTCGGCGCGGCGGCCCCGGGGTGGGGAGCGCGGGTGCGTTTCGGATGGCGTGGCAGAGTTTGGGGGTGTTGCCACTGCACCCCGTCAGCTCCGTGCGGGAGCCGGGGAGCTTTCTCCCTTTCTCCCTTGGGAACGGGGGGAGGATCCGGCCAGCTGGCTTGCAGGGCTTGCTCGCCCCAGACAGGGCGCTGTCTGGGTGGCTTGTCCAGCAGCTGCTCGTGCCTCTTCGAACACAAACCTTGTGTTTCACACAGTTAAACTGCAGTGCCCAGTGCACAGAAATCAAGGGTGGAGTGACCCACAGCCCACCACCGATCGTGCTTTTAAACATGGGTCCCCAAGGGGGTGTTTTGGGCAGCACGTGCCGTCATGATTGCATGCACTGGGAAAGGGGGTGCAAGGAGAGGGGTCCCCAGAGATTCCTTGGAGCTTCCCCCCTTGCCAGCCCCAGCACGGGCTGAGATGGCAGTGGTGGCAAAGGCCAAAATGGCGGCAGCTGGAGCAGTGTTGGCGAGGGCCAAAACAACAGCGGTGGCGAAGGACAAAATGGCATCAACAGCCGAGGCGCAAGATGGCGGCGGCAGCGAGGGCCGGAGTGGCGGCAGTGCCTGTCCTCGCGGTGCCCCTCTCAGCGTCCCCGCGTGTTGCAGGTGCCCATGGCCGCCCTGAGGCGCGCGCTGCATCGTGCCGCTCCCTGGAGGGCGCCGCGCGGCCCGGGCGCCGCCACCGCTGACAAGAACGTGCCCTATGGGCAGACGCTCCGGGACGACGCCGGCGGCCATGGCGCCGGCCCCACGCGCCCGCTGCCGCCCGCCGCCGCCGTGGTGGTGGTGGGGGGCGGCAGCCTGGGCTGCCACACCGCCTACCACCTGGCCAAGATGGGCGTCAGCAACGTGGCGCTGCTGGAGCGGCACCGCCTCACCGCCGGCACCACGTGGCACACGGCCGGTGAGCCCGTCCCCGCGTCCCCAAACCCTTTGGAGGGCCGAGGATTTGCAGGGGCGCTCGTTCGTTTGGTTGTTGTGGCGCCAGAGCCAGCTCCTTTGGCTGGGAGAGGGGAGCTCGGCGTTGTTTCCATGGGTTTCGTGGCTTTGGGAAGGGTTCCTGCTCTGGAAATCTTCTTCCCATTCCAGTAACACCTTGGGGTGGGAAGGAAATTCATGAGCTCCTGTGTGGGCGCAAGATGGAATGAGGAGCAAGGGGAGAGGCCATTTGTCCCCCTGCTCTTTGGGGGGGACAGATGGAGGGGTGGCTTTGGCAGGGACAGATGGAAGGGTGGTCTTGGTAGGGAGGGATGAAGGGGTGACTTTAGTGGGGATAGATGGAGGGATGGCTTTGGTAGGGATGGATGGAGGGATGGCTTTGGCAGGGATGGATGGAGGGATGGCTTTAGTAGGAATGGACGGAGCGATGGTTTTGACAGGGATGGATGGAGGGGTGTCTTTCATGGGCATGGATGGAGGGATGGACGTGTGGCACGCCGGGCTCTTGTCCCCACAGGGCTGCTGTGGCAGCTGCGTCCCAGTGACGTGGAGGTGGAGCTGCTGGCCCACACGCGGCGCGTGGTGAGCCAGGAGCTGCCGGAGGAGACAGGACTGCATGCCGGTTGGGTCCAGAACGGCGGCCTCTTCATCGCCTCCAGCAAGCAGCGGCTGGACGAGTACAAGCGGCTCATGTCGGTAGGGGTGAAACACCAACCTGCCTCTTGGTGCTGGTTCTGGTGGTGCTGGGTGCTGGGTGGACACAACGTCCTTACACATAACCCTCCATATCCTCTTCCTATGCCTTGGTAGGAAAGTTCCTAGATTTAATGTATCTTCACTTTTGCAAAGTGAAGCCCAACTGTGGATTTCTTCCAGTTGCACAGGCAGTGGATATGGAATTAATGGGACAGTGATCCTTTAAAAGCTCTAGAGAGCTTCCAGTGGTGGTTCACCATGTTCTCTATTCTGGGGCTTGCCTTGGAGCAGCTCAGAACAGCAGTGTGTCTATGGACAGGCATGGAAGTCTATGCAAGGTTGCCTAGGAGCTAAGCGTGTCCCATGGCTTTCTTCCTCATCCCCCAACACACCATCATCCAAAGCTTCTGTTACCCACAGAATTCCCGATTCTCTCCTCTGGTTTGCAGCTTGGGAAGGTCTATGGCGTGGAATCCTACGTCTTGTCCCCCGCTGAGACCAAGGACCTGTACCCACTGATGAACGTGGACGACTTGTATGGCACGTTGTATGTCCCTAAAGATGGCACCATGGATCCTGCTGGCACCTGCTCTACTCTTGCTAGAGCAGCAACTGCCAGAGGCGCTACGGTAATTACTAATTAATGCCTGGTGGTGCTGGGAGCAGGGATCATCCCCTGCCCTCCACGGCTCCCAGCTCCTCCTCTCCCAATGGAGCAGAGCTGCTCTTGCAATGTTTCTTGTAGATGTCAGGCCTGTTTGCCCTGAGAAAGGGAGTTGTCCTCTTTGACTCTTGCAGCCACAACAGCAATGCTGGCAAGCTGCCAGTGTTGCACTGGAGCTCTGAGGTCTAGAGAAATTACGTGGAAGAATCAAAAGACTTTTGGGAACAAGATGAGGCAGAGCCCGAGGCAAGGTCCTCAAGAGAGCAGAGCTCTTAGGGTAAAATCACACAGTCCAATCTTAAAGCCCATTGTTCACATATAGCTTAACTCACATGCAAGGCATGCAAATAATAAACATCCTACAGGTACTCAGAGTAATCTGGAATTAGTGAGAATTTTATTATCTAGCAATATCAATGGTAACTGCTTACAAGCAAAGGGCAGATGGAAAGCGTCAGGCCTCTGCTTTAATTCACCTTTCCCAGCACAGAGAGGTTTTGGGACCAGGTGTCAGAAGAATTGGATTATCCCATTAAAATTTCGCCCCTACCAATGATTGTCTTTCTCCTCTGCAACTAGATTATAGAGAATTGCCCAGTGACTGGTATCCTGGTCAAAGTCGATGATATGGGTGTGAAGAGAGTGTCTGCAGTAGAGACGCCCCATGGGACTATCCAGACTCCCTGCGTGGTGAACTGTGCAGGTACGGGGCAAAAAGCAACGTGGGAGTTGGACCTGTCCGTAGGTCTCTTTCTGTGGACTCCCATGCGGGCTCTGACTGCTCAGTCCTTTGTGTTGTGTCTCTGGTAGGTGTGTGGGCCCCAACCTTGGGCCGGATGGTGGGTGTCCACGTGCCGCTGGTGGCCATGCACCATGCCTACGTGGTGACAGAGCGCATCGAGGGCATCCAGGTCAGTCCTGTACTGTGTCGCACGTGTGAGGAGCTTGTTCCTCAGCTC
This sequence comes from Rhynchotus rufescens, assembly GCA_032273925.1. NCBI lineage: Eukaryota > Metazoa > Chordata > Aves > Tinamiformes > Tinamidae > Rhynchotus > Rhynchotus rufescens. The sequence continues at coordinate 47,532 of JAVCKT010021675.1, forward strand.
CCAGCTGGGTATCTCTCAGGAACTTGACCACAGTGACAAAAAATGAACATTCCCAGAGGTTCTCCACAACCCAAGCATGAGATCCACAGTGGCTGGAGGGCAGTGCTGATGCTCCTGTCCCTAGTCCTAGGCAGAAGGAGATGTGATGGAGCACCCTGGACTGTGGCATCTACCTACCCTTTGCCCTCAGTGCAACTTGGTGCCGTCAGGCCAAGCTCTGCAGGCACAAATCAAACAAGGTGCTCAGTGCCAAGTGCAATTTTCTGCCTGGAAGGCTGACTTGGAGCCCATATGTAACGCACCGTTGGGTTATTTAGTAGCTGCAGGATTGTCACTGCTGTGGAAGCTTAGCTAGGGCTCCTGGGTGCAGATCTCCAAGGGGAGAAATGAGAGCACAGGGGAAAGGCAGGACAGAGCTCAGGTTTCTGAAGCTGGAATCAGTGTTTCAGCTGCCTGACTTCTCGTAGCAAATGCACACGAGTACCTGACTACCTTAATAGAGTTGTATTTAATATTTAACAAGGCTTGGATTAGCATGCAAATTTTTCCTTATCTTTTTATTTTTCCTTGTTGGAGGATTATTATAGGGTCCCTGATGTGTTTTGTGTTTGACAACATTCATCATAATGGCAAACACTTTGTGAACAAGTCCCAGTCCTCAAAAGGAAGAGCTACAGCTCTCCAAGCATTTCTAAACCCTCCCAAGAAATCTATTCCTGCCTTCTGGCTACAGAGATTTGTTTGTAAATTAAAGCAGACTTCATTCACACAAGCTCTTTGGGTGCTGAGGGTATCACGCTGGTTAGATCCCATCCCACTGACACAGTCTGTGTCTGCATTTTCAGTCCTAGATACCTTATTTTTTTTAAAAAAAATGCTGGTGTCAGTGGTTATAGCTGTATTCTAGTAACTCCTATGTGCTGTGCAAGCACAGTGCAGAAGAGGTTGCAGCTTACGTACTATGGTGCCTCTTATTTAAAACCTTGTTTGTCAACATGCCATACAGTCAACTCTACACCAATACTGTTCATGTCACCTAAACATTTGGCAATGTATTGACACTGACAATTGACACTGACTTGTGCTGCAGCGTGTGCTTGGTCTGTGCAGCATCCAGGTCATTTTGGCACCTCATGCTCCGCATCAGGGCAGGGCTGGGGCATCTAGCCCTTGTGCTGGAGTGGGCTCATCTAAAGTGACTGTTGTGGCCTCTCCTTTCCCCTTAAGCTCCATAAACCTCTTTGCTGCTGGTGGGTCTACTGGATTTACTGGAGTCGAAGTGATTGTCCCCCTCTGTGAATGACATGAGCACCATCGGGGGATTTTGGGGGCTGGAGGAGGCTCCAAAGAGTCACTGCTGATGCCATGGATGTGGTGGGAGCACAAGGAGAGAGAAAGACGTGCTAATGTGCTGGTACTTGAGCACCAACTTAGCTAACCTTGCCAATGAGAAGAAAACCACCCTTCACCTGGCCGGAGGAGAGGAGCTCCTGGCAGTTCTCAGCCCCTCGGACCCCATCTCACCCCTCTGCTTTTCCTCCCTATTTTTAGAACATGCCGAACGTTCGAGATCACGACGCCTCGGTGTATCTCCGTCTCCAAGGCGATGCCCTTTCCGTGGGTGGATATGAGTCAAATCCAATATTCTGGGAGGAGGTGAGCAATGCCAAGAGGGTTTTTTTTTTTTTTTGAGGAAATAAGGCATGTTACCAGGAAACCCACATTTGATGGAGTGGGCGCTGAAGTCAGCTCCTCATCTCCTGGCTCGTGTGCCAGAAAGCACAGAACAGCAGCTGCTAATAACCAGCCTCCGCGAGGCCAAGGAGGCCGTGGGTGGTGTGAGGAAAGCACAAGAGCATCTTCCACTTGAGTCTGGCCAAGGTGTAGGTATGAGATGCTCCCCCTAGCAAAAATGAAATGTGAAAGCTGGCCTGGTCCTGGTGGGGATTTAGGAGGTCGCTAGGCAATGTCCTGCCGTGCCACAGGCTCTTCATCAAGTGGCCCATGACTCTACTGCAAGCAGGGCCTCTCACCCAGATGCTTGCCTAGGCAGCTCATAAGGGCACAAAGAAACCAGAATCTCAAACTACACTCTACTAGACTGCCAAAGCTGAGAATTTCTTCTACGAATTTCTTCTACCATAAGCCAAACTCTCCTTTTGTGTCCTAATTCTTATTTTCTCACCTTCAGGTATCAGAGAAATTTGCTTTTGGCCTCTTTGATCTGGACTGGGATGTTTTCATGCAACACATTGAAGGAGCTGTCAACAGAGTCCCGGTGCTGGAGAAAACAGGGATTAAATCCACTGTGTGCGGGCCAGGTAGTATTTCAGAAGTAGTATCATCGCAGCCGTGTTCCTTGACAGCCATTTTTGGAGGCATATGGTCCCGTTTATTCCTTACACCTTGCCATGTGGCTGTGCGATGCTAGGTTAGGGTTGGAAATGGTTTGTTTGACGTAACGAAAAAATGATTTGTTTGACAAAGACAGGAGTGAATTTGGCATGTCCTGAGAACCGCTCTGCTTCAAGCAGCTGGTGGGAAAGTTAATTAGAGCCAATATTGACTTGACTGACCTGCCTTGGCACTGCCGAGCCTGGCAGAGCTGGCTCTTTCCCCTGGCACGGTGGCTGTTTTGATTCTTGCACACGTCTGCTTTGGCAAGTTCGCAGATCTGGTGGCAACAGTGGGTGGGTTTGTCATGCTTGGGGGTGGAAGGGAAGCAGGGATGGCCAGATCGGCTCTGCTGAACCTCAGAATTTGTACAGAGTGTTATTGTCCTCTTGTGCATCATCTTTAGTGAGAGAGCCTCTCGTGTCCCTGCGTGTTGGGGAGCTTGCAGGTCCTGTCCTCTTTGGCAATGAGACCTTGCCCGCTGCAAATCTGCTCCAACACGTGGTGAGCGCTGGCCTCACGCACAAGGGGTGCAGCGTTCCCCAAAGCCATGCGAGCAAAAAAGCAGGGGCTGGGGTGCTGCATCCTTCTCCATTGGGCTGTGTCCCCAGAAAAATTCAGAATCTGTTTGAGACACAAACTGAACACAGAGAAACTCTTGGGTTTGGCTGCAATCGTGCTGTCTTCCTAGAGGTGGCATCCTAGGCTTAGCATAGGTAGATAAATAGTTGGGGGGAGTATTGCCCAGCATTGCCTTTCTTGGTGCAGATCGAGAGGCTTTTTAACAGTTTGTTAGAAAAATGGAAATGTTTGCATCTGTTGGTGTTGCCACTGGACTGGAGAACTAAGGGACAGATATTCTGAGTGCCCTGTGATTTTGCAAGTATTATTTTATACTATTATTTTTACAACAGCTTTCCAGGCTCCTGTGCAGATTACATTTCCCTCAGAGGGTGTCTAGTGTGGAGCTAAAGGCAATAGCCTTTCTTTAGGACAGCCCAAGCAGGAGCTGGACTATCCCACTTCAGATGATGCTGGGAACTTTGCATGGGGTTCAGCAGTTAAATCCAAGCCCTGCATGATGTCACCAGCCACGGCGGCCCTGGAATCCACCAGATCAGCCTCATTTTGCTGAAGCACTTAAAGGGAAGCCCTCTAGTCCCTCAGAGAGGGAGCCGTGCTGCTGTGCAAGGGGAAAGTAGGGCACGTCCCTTGCCCTGAAGCAGATGGAACATGCTGTGAACAAGGTGGAGGCCTTGGCCCTGGTTTGATTAAACTGTAGTTGAAGGACGGCTGGTGGCCTCCAGCGGGAGGCTGACTTGGTGGAGACACACGCCTAATATTTGTAATACAGCGATGCAATTTCCAAAGCGGCAGGAATCCTCCCGTCCTGCTTCTTGATTTGAACTAGCATCTGCTCTGCCCGCAACAGCTGAGTCGCGCTCATGGAAGCAAATAGCAAATGCTTGTCGTTTCCTCGGCGCGGTTAAATATTTCACCAACAGAACAGCTAACCCCTTTTTAGAAAGTTGTCCTTTGCCCAGCAAGTTGCCTGTGGGGATCTGGAAGGGCTGCCCACGTGCCCAGCAGTGCCAGGGAACTTGTGCTCCCAGCGCTTGGGGCAAAGCAGACACTGCTGGGGTAGTTTAGGGCATTTCTGCTCTGGTTGGGGTTTCCAGTTCTAGGGGGTTTGAGGTGAATTCAACCCAGAATTGGCCCTAATGCTCATCCCATTCCTCCAAGCTCCAAAATAAGTAACCAAATGGTCATGGGGTGTCAGCAAGGGTTTCAGAGACACCAAGTGCAGCTATAGCAAACAGTCTGCAAATACAGGGAGAGATGGGGCTCTCTTTCTAAACTCACCTTCTGAAGAGCCTTGTTGTACCTTCAGGCCAACGGGGTACTTCAATGTTTATTTTTATGGCAGTGGAACCTAAGTGTTGAAGTGGTGAACTGAATGGGGCAAGACAAGCACCAGGTACCTGGTTCTGTCTGGGCCCAGCTGCAGAAGAGGCAGATGGAGGGTGCCAGAACTAAGATGCTGGGAAGTGCTCAAGGCTGCTCTCAGTTGTTCTGCACACTCTGGGATGAGGAGCAGGATAAGATCAACTTTGGAAGCTGCAGCAGCCCCACTCCTAAAGCGTGGGCTGCATCCCTGGAATGCCCAGCCTGGCCTTCCTGATGGCTTCTCCGGTCTGTGTCTTCCAGAATCATTCACAGCTGACCACAAGCCACTCATGGGTGAAGCCCCAGAAGTCCGAGGCTTCTTCCTCGGCTGCGGTTTCAACAGCGCTGGTAAGAAGGGATCAGAAGAAATCATGTCTCGTGTGTCCTCAGCTCTGTGAGCATTCAAATCCCAGGCAGACCCTCAGCAGCTGAACAGGGGGTTCAGCCTCTTTGCCTCATTTTGGTCCGTGTCTCCTTCCTTAGGGATGATGCTCGGAGGCGGCTGCGGGAGGGAACTGGCTCACTGGATCATCCACGGGCGGCCAGAGAAGGACATGTACGGCTACGACATCAGGCAAGTCCCCCCAGCTCTGCAGGGCTGCTCCAGGGCACGTTCTCCTTCACCAGAAGGGGCCTGGGTTGTCTTTGGGGAACGTTCTGGAGGCAGAGCTGGCTCAGGAGGCTGAGGCTTGGGTCTCCCAGCCTGTCGCCAGAATTAGGTGTCAGGGGACAGAGGACAGGCATTTCCCTGCTCACATGGGGCAGTCCCTCCGCAGCAGCCTGCGACTCGTCCAGAAGCTGGAATCAATTATACTTAACAGCTTTAATGAATTTACATGTTGGGTTTATCTCATTTGCCTCATTCTATTTTTGCGTAAACATCAGACGCGAGGAGATTGTGATGATGAGAAAGGACAGGGTAATTACGTTTGGGTTTTGCTGTTGTTCAATTAGTGCCATGCCTAATCCTCTAAGTTAATAATCGAGGGTGATGATTTCAACTGCAGGAAGATTAGCTTTTCCCCACTCTCTGCAGCACGACGTAGAGATTTTCAGCGTGCAAATGTTGGCTCTGTAATTGCTTTTTCCTTTCCCAATTATATTTGATTGGGTTTGGGCTTTCTTATGGGGCTCCTAGCAATGACAACAAACTTGTCAGGGTCAAAGCTTGTAAAGTTGCTTTGTTTTAATAAGGAAGCTGAATCAGCCAGGGGCCCTGGGCGCGAGGGGAAATCAGGGCTGTTGCCTGTAGAGGTCAGCAGAAAGACGCCTCCAGTAGCCTCCCTGCAGCTGGCACTTCTGCCAGAGCCACCGATCCTGGCTGTTCCTGGAAAAAATAAATCCCTGGGCTGGGCAGGCCCTGCTGCAAGGGCACAGGCACCATTGCACAGGCACAACCCCAAGCCACTGTGAGGCTGGGCTGGGCTTTGGTCCCTGCGGAGGAGCTTTCCAGCCCCTGCGGAGGCCTCGACATTGCCCGGGTGGCTCCGACACCCCGTGTGTGAGCTGCAAGTGCCGTTTCTGGTGCGAGTCCTGCAGCACTGATCTGAGCAGGCAACCCGCGGAGCTGGCATCTCCCTCGCTGCCCTCCGCAGATGGAGGAGCTGTGGCCCCAGGGAGGGCTCCGTGACTTGGCAAAGGTCACAGGAGGGAGTCTGTGCTGGAGCCAGAACTGTCACGTATTTTACCTCTCATTTTCCCCATGATCATTTTTTTTCTTGTGGGTTGCAGATACAAGCCCAGAGTTCCTGCTCAGCCTCCCAGATAGACCATGTATCACCCCTGTATCTCCTCCTAGAGTTTTAATTTCCATTTCTGAGGGGGGCTGGATGCAGGCAGGTGATGCCTCTTGGGGTCCTGCTCCTCAGGAGCAGCTATGGGGATGTACTCATGTTTTCCATCTCTCTTCAGCCTGCTACTAAAGCAGTGGGGAGCCAGCCCTGTGGGCACCCTACACCTCAGCCCAGCCGTCCCACTGTCGGCCTTGACTCAAGCTCTTGCTGATTTTGTGAATGTGTTGCACAATAGGACACTTTGTGTCCCAGGACAACTTCGGCTGAGCAGCTTTGTGGCCATTGACAGCCTTGCCTGGGACCTGGAGCTCTGGACAGAGCTGCTGCCATCCTCATGTCCTGCCACGGTCCCAAGATCCCAGTGCAGCTCCCAAGTCAGCCTCCTCACTTAGATTGCTCTGTCTGTTCAGGTTTTTGCATTTCCTGGAGTTTTATTTCCTGTCAATCCTCATCGGAGCTGCCACTGCCACTTCCCAAGTACCCTGCGTCTCCCCGGCGTGCAGAAAGCAGGGACAAACCTTGAAAATATTGACTTAAAAGGCCCTATAAATTACCCAGGCTGGCCTTTTGCCTGATGTCTGTCTCCCTTTCTGCAGTCCTGGAGGCTCTGGGCTGCAATGCTGAAAGCCACTTGTCCCCACTCGCCAGAGGCAGCGAATGGGAGAGGTGCCACCAGCGGGCGCGGGCTTCTTGTCCCTGAGTTATAGATCTCTGCTAATAATAATATGAGCATGTGCTGAACTGGCACATTCCTTCAGGAGCTTTTCTGTTTGAAAGATGAAAATCTGTCAAACAACTGTAAAACGCTTTGGCTTTTATTTATATTGCAGGCCAGGGAGAATTGGATGAAAAATGTCAAGAATGTTCACGGCTCTTTCCTTTCTCGGGGCTGCATTTAAAACGGGGCTGTGCAAAAGAGGAGCACTCAGAGGCCAGCCTGATGCTGAAGCAGAATAAACCCAAATTCTCCCCTTATTTTTCCCCCCAGCAGGACCATATTCTGCTCTCAGTTAGTCTGGGGGTCCATCTAGCTAAATGCAGGGCCATGGTGCAGTCCAGGTGGTGCCAAGCCCTGGTTTGGAGGGTAGAACTGCGAGTTGATGTGTCCATGCCCCTCTCCTGCTTTCCAGGCGCTTTCCCCGCTCCCTGACCGACAACAACCGCTGGCTGCGCGAGCGGAGCCACGAGTCCTACGCCAAGAACTACTCCGTGGTGTTCCCCTACGACGAGCCCCTGGCGGGACGCAACATGAGGAAGGATCCCCTGCACGAGGTGAGGTGCTCCCCAAGCAAGGGGAAGGGTGCCCGCATTGGGTGAACCCTTTCAAGAGACACCCCTGAAATGCCAGGCTGGATTTCCAGCAGTTCTGCTCACCAGCAGCGTTGCAAAACCAAACAGAGCCACCTGAAACACCCCTGGTTGCTAGCAAGTGTGACCTGAGGGCTGGCTCCAGGTCACAAGCAACTTCATTTACCTTCCAGCCATGTCCAGAAGGAACCAAGTTTCCCAAGCCCATTGCAGCTACTGCTTATCCAAATCATGCCATTTCTCTTCCAATGGAAAATAAAGACCTAAGCAGTAAAACAGACATTCCTCCCTGCCGTCCCCCATTGTTTGCTTGACAGCTCAGTTGTTTTCTGTCACCGAGGATGCAATTTATTTTTTAATGGGGTGTCTAATAAGCGATGCCCACTTGACTGACAGCCTGGTATTTATACATGAAGCTCCAGAACATGTGCTATGTTTTATAAATAGACACTGAATCATTTCTAAAATATTCAACAAAATCTATTCTTTTCTGAACAGAGGCACCAAACAAAAATATCTTAATGGATCCCTAATTAATTGCATGCAGAGATATTTGCCTGAGAACACAGAGGAGGAATGAAAAGGTTGCCGTATAAAGCTTAAGTGTTATTATATAATTACTGTTAAAAACACTGGGGAGAATCTTCCTGTCCGGATTTAACTTCTTTTGATCACTAGCACATCAAAACACAAACTGAAGTGCAGTGCACAACTGACCCACAGGACTGCTTGCTGTCGGATGCTGTTAAGGCAAATACCTTTGTTGGACAAAAATACACAAGATTTCAAGGGAGCTGCAGTTTTCCACTATTTTGTAAAACAAATTGCAGAGCTGATTTCTGGTATCACCCTCCCTTCTTGCCGCTTGGCTGCTGATAGCCAAAGCCGAATGTTGAGGATCTGGCCTTGAACATGTGTTTAAGGAGGGCAGCCTCAGCATTACCAGCTGAATGAGAAGGGCTTAATAGGAAGATTTTGCTTTTTTACTGTCTTTCTGTCATTCTCTTCCCTAGGAACTGCTGCAACAAGGCTGTGTTTTCCAGGAGAGACACGGCTGGGAGAGGCCTGGCTGGTTCAACCCCAAGGGAGCAGCCCCAGTAAGGACAGCACTTGCATTTGGGGGAGATTTTCAGCCCGTGCCCTGCTTGAGGATATAGTGCATGTGCAGGACGAACCCTGTGCACGTGGGCAATGTGCTGCACTTTGCAGGCACGGTGGGAACAGACTTGAAACCTCCATCCACACTGAACCCGCTGCCTGTTTTAGCTGCTTGGCTTTGGCCACCTCCCTCGCTGCCCTCCGTCCTGCCCTCCTCTCTCCCCAGGTCCTGGATTACGACTACTACGGGGCTTACAAGCGGCAGCGGCACAACAACTACACGTACAACGAGCTGCTGGGGGCCGAGTACACCTTCGACTTCCCCTCGCATCACCACGTCGTGAGTGGAGACCAGGGAACGTTCGGGACAGGCGAGAGACCCTTAGGGGCAAATCCCGGCCACGAGCCAGGAAGAAACACCTAGCTTTAAGCTTTAACTATTACCACTGATAACTATCACGTATTACTGCTGCAGTGGGATTGGGCAGATAGGCGGTGCTGTGTTGTTGCCGGATTTGCTCCGTGTAATACCTCATTTTTGAGGAATGTTTTGAAGCACTACAACAAGCCTTACAGGCGCTGGATACAGCCTGGAATTGTTTCCCGTTACATATGTGGTTTAATGTGTCTCTCTCTTTTTAGACTGAGAAGGGTATAGCTCAACCTCGCGGTGTTTCTTTCTTTAATTTTAGATCAAGAATGAATGCTTGACGTGCAGAAATGCCCTGGCTCTCTTTGACATGTCTTATTTTGGGAAATTCTACCTGGTTGGTCCTGAAGCGACAAAAGCAGCCAACTGGCTTTTCACCGCTGATGTTTGCAAAGCACCAGGTACTGGCTCAACCTTGTTATTTCAGCTCCCGAGTGCCGGGGGAGTTATTGATGTTTCTGCTGAGCGTTGGACTAAAAGGCTGCCCTCGTAAATTATATCTTTAACCGAAACAAGTAGCGGGTGACCCAACGTGGCTTTTATCGTAAATGGTGCTTTTTGCAGAGGATGTGGGAAGCACCTGAGAGCGACCCCTTTCCCTGTCCTCCTTGGAGGGCTGTTTGCTCTCATCTGCACTGGTGCAAACCTGCTCTCTGCACCTGGGGTGAGAGCAGGGGGCATCTACCTGTGACAGCATAGCTGGAGAAATGGTTTTTCTGGGGTAAATAGCAGTGATACCCAGTGGATTCATAAACTGGCAACAGCAGAGCAGTGCAATGGGACCTATTCTGGGGACAGAGCCAGGCTGTCGCTGTGCATACGCAAGACCTGGGAATTCTGCCTCTTGGAAGTGCGGCTGCTGCCCACCCTGCTCCCCCGGCACAGTTTTCTGGGTGCCCTGGGGTGTCTGGTCCTCAGGAGGCCCCGTGTCTCCTCTTGCTGCTAGGCTCCACCGTGTACACCTGCATGCTGAACCGGCGAGGGGGTGTGGAGAGCGACCTGACGGTCAGTCGGATCAGCCCGGGGAACCCGGCCTCGCCGCTGGCGCCCGCCTTCCAAGGTAAAACCCGAGCCGTGGCTGCACGTTCACTTTGAGTCCCAGAGATTAAAACGTCTCTTTAATCTTGGCCACTTTCTGAAGCGACCTGTGCTTCTGCTGGCCTTGACCAGCACGTTTGGGAGCTGATTGCATTACCTGCTCCCCGCCACCTTCTCCCCCCTTCATCCCCCCTTGCTACATAACCTGATTATCCCCTTTCTCCTGGGGGCTTGTGCTCTAACCAGGTTCTCATTGGCTTTATTGGGTTTCTGAAGCTCTGCATGGCTGCTCTGGCCTCTCCCAAAGTCCTTATCAGCCGCAATAAAGAGGAATTAAAAGGAAGCAGAGCAGTCAGCCCAGAGGGCAAAACTGGCATTAGGAAGCAATAGCGGAGGAGGGCTCTGTGCTCCGCTCCAGCAGCGCTCCTGAACGGCTCTGCCTTGTGGTGATGGATGTCTGTGGGTGCCACGGCTGCCCCAGGGGAACCAGCACCTCCTGGGAGAGCAGGGATCGCGGGAAGCCAGGATTCGGCTTGGATATTGAATGCAAGCAGCAGCCCTGCTCCCACACAGTGTCACCATGAGCTTTGCTGCTTGGGAGCTGCCTAGGGAAGAGAGAGGCCCTGGAGCAGCTGGGATGGTGCAGGAGCAGCTGGGATGTCCCAGCTTGGCCAGCCTCACCTTGCCCCAGCTTGAGCACGGAGCTCTCCCTGCTGTGTCCCTCTCCTGTCTCGCTCGCAGACACCCAGGGAGCACGAGGGGAAGCGGACGGCAGAGCTGCAGCATTTGATGGGTGATGGAGGAGTTTAATAA
>JAVCKT010021678.1:4722-21328 GCA_032273925.1 Rhynchotus rufescens
CAGCTGAACAGTCAATTAATGGTCACCCAGTTGCAATCAAAAATAACTCACCTGCTGCTACCTAGCAGGGGTTTTCTCAGCCACTGAGGCACAACTCCAGAGGACAGCAGGGTCCTGGTAAGGAGACAAGAAGAGGGGAAACACCTTGCATCTCCCACAACAACTGAGAGGGAAGCAGTGGTCACACTCATCCCACCCAAATTCCTCTAGATGTTCCTTGCATCTATCTCTAAGCTTAAATGCCGGGCAGTACTTAGGTTTACCTCTCTTCTGCATACACATACAGGGTAGGAAAGGCTTTTCAGGAGGACAGTGGTGCACAGCCTCGACCCTAATGTAAAACATTCATCACTCCCCACTGCCCAGCCAGTCCCCTTATCTACACACACCTCGGCAGGAGCTGTACCTCATTGCAAGGGCTCTCCTGCATGCTCCATAACTACTCGCTTTCTGCAGAAATCCTCTGGTCCCATCTGCAGGTTCTGCAGCAGGTCTGAGTCCTGCACAGGAACAGAGGACAGAGCAACTCGTCCACAAGCTAACTCTGCAGCCAGGGCCATACACAACACCTGAAGAACAACCTGGATATTTTTCTTGTTGTACAAATGAACTTGGGGTTGCTGGTTCATAGAAATGAAGCAAATGTTTGGGGATTTCTTTCTAAACATAATGATAAAAGATGGAGAGCCACTGAATAAGGGAGATCTGAAAGAAATTAACTGTTCTGTATTTGGGAGGAAAGGATATGAAATTCAGAAAATAAACCTCAATCCAAGCTTTAGAGCTGCTTGTTTGTCTGAGTTGAGACAAAACCAGAGTTTTGAATTCATTACAAATTTGCTGGTTTAGACTTCAGACTTGTATCTGGATTTGTCAGCATGAATGTATACATATGAGCAGTTGGGAAATTAACATAGGAAATTAAAGGCACCAACATACAAATCTGCAGCCAGGGAGAACAATAAAAAGGAACTGTTCAAAAACATCAGGAACAAACAAAATCCTAACAATGGGATAGCTCCAATGCTAGATAGGAATCTCAAAATTGTCAGTCATGAATCATAAAAGCAGAAGTATTCAATAAATATGTCTGCTTAGTATTTGGAAAGTAGCAGGATAATGTATTCTTATCTCATAGTGATAAGGAAACACTTTCTATTTCATCAGTTACTTAGGAGAAAGTTAAACAGCAGTTATCAAAACTCAGCATTTTTCAATCAGCAGCACTTGCTAAGTTGTACTCCAGCTTCCATATTAAAGAAATGGGCCATTAAGAGCTCTCCAAAATGTGTTGATTTTTAACGCATCCTATCACACACTTATGAGAACTTCCAATGACTGGCAAAAAGCTCGTGCCCACGGCCTGGGCAATCAGAGGCTGGTTCACCTAAAGATTCACCTAACACTGACCAAGGGATCAAGTAGATTGGTGGGCAGGTTTAAGCTAGTGTTGGCTTTTACCCATCCTTTCCAGACTAGTGTTACCCAATGCAGCTGCTGGATATCACACAGCTCTGCAAGTTCTGACTGCCTCAGGTCTCATATGCATTGCAGCTTCATCCTGCTTTCAAGGGCTGACGTGGGTCATAGTTGAAAGAGGCTTAAAAGCTGGTAGCTTAATTAAAAGCCATCAACATGGCTTTGTGGAAAAGTCTTGTCAAATGAGATGGGTATTGCTTTTCAGTGAAATCCTAAGTTTTGCTGGTAAAAGTAGCCATGTCTACATCATGTGTTTCAACATCTGTGAGGCATTTAATTCAATCCCACACAACATTCTGATTAAAATAATTAGCGCTATCCAAAATGAATGTACCTCATATTAAATTGATTAAAAGCTGATGAGCCAATAGAGCTCACAAAGGCAATCCTAACTGAATCACCACCATCTTCAGAGGATGTGTCTAATGGGATCCCATAGAAACCTCATATTGGCCCAGTGCTGCTCACTACCGTTAGCAATTGTATGGAGAATATAAAAGAAATGTTGCTATTAAAAGCTAGATCTGATTCAAAAAAAAATAGGTAGAATGATAAATAAGGGAGGGTGCAATAGTTATACTGACAGATATGCATCATTCAATAAGCTGCATTTACTGGAATGTGAGTTTTAATTACCCAAATGTATCAGACACATGAGAACTTCAGGGATTTTTTAATGGGTTGCATTATGCAGGAGATCAGAGGATTGCAACTGCCCTTCTGGCCTTAAAACCTATAACTCTCTCAGTATATGTCAAGAGCTTCATGACAGGTACAGAAAGATCTAATGAGTATTTTCCATTTTAGCATTCTGTGGCACACAATTAGATCAGCTTAAACATTTCTCCTAGATACGGCTCCTAACAGCGTTTTCAAACGCTGACTCTGGGTTGGAGGGACAAGCCCCCCTAGGCTTCCTCTACACTCTACTGGTATCAACAGGCTCCTTCAAGCGGGGTTCAGAACAAGAACACACCTTCAGATGCCATCACTAGGTTTAAGAATGAGTGCCGAGAGGGAAGGGATGGAAGCAGTCCCTAGTACCATTTGAAGTGGAAGGAAATTCATTGCTGCTTTGCTTCTTCTTCAAGAGAACAGTTTATGAGCACAGGTAGACTCGGTCACGAATGTTCAGTCTTCCAAAATGTCAGTGCTGAGCTCCACTCCTTGAGCACAAATACCCTCCTAACCACATTTTCCATGTTGTTTGCACCTGCCGTTCATCTAAGCACTCCTTTTTCCATGGGGGCAGCTGGCCTGTGTGTCAGGAGGGGACATAGTCCTGGTTATGGCCTTGTCCCTGCCCTGACCATCCCGATGGATATTCGCGGAGGGAGCAGCCACTGATGGTATGTGTCAGGTCTTAGCAAAGAGCACACAAAAAGTCACAGGAACTTCCGTACTGCCCCATTTCCTAGTATAAGGACCTACTGCATGCTGACTCACAAAGCTCTGAAGTGCTTCTATTATTTTGAAAAGGAAAAGAAAAGAAAGGAAACCGCCCGAGCAAGGTGAAATCTGCATCTTGCACCATTTCAAAGCCAAGCTTTTTCAGCCCCAGAGCCTGAGGGCTGTCAATAATTTGAGTCTGAACAACTCAAATGGGCAGCTATCACCCATGCAAGTTCAGTGCTAGGAGGAAATGCTGAACCCTGAAGTCCTTTTGGTTTCTCCCGGAGCAGATACTTCCCAAAATGGCCCCAATAACCCACCTGAAGCCTGACCTGGCCGGAGCAGCCTGGCCCAGGGACACTGCTGTTAATACCGACCTGCTGTGGCAATGAGGACACCTAAAACCCATGCTACTCACATGCATCACACCTCAGTGCACCACCTCAATCGCGGCTTGAGGGCTAGCAGTTTTCCAAAAGTCTTTAGCAGAGGATTTTTCATTTTCATTTTAAAATACTAAGCACTGCACCTGGATCAAGGTCTTGTGCCTTTGGCTGCTTTAACTTTTCTGTGGGACAACTTAGCAAAGGAGGGAAGAAGGATACCAAACGCTGGGCTCGCTGTGCCGAGGGAATGAGTTATAATTGTTGCGAGAAGCAATTTTGTACTTGTCAAGTCTCAGTAATATTGCAACACTGTAAGAACCAAAATAAAATTAATACTGTGCCATAAACACGAGGCATATTTCCTTAAGTGGCATTTTTTAATTGCCACTTCGCTGCATACAACGAAATCCTGCACTGAAAAGGGTGTAGCAACATTTGCAAGATCTATACCCAGGACACAAGGCAGTTAAAACACAGCAAGCTCACCCTTGCCTACATGCCTCACAGAGCTGACTAAAAGACCAGTAGCAGCTGGCAGGAAATGGGTAAGAAAGCTGACCACAGATAAACTGTAGGATGCTCAAGAGTAGCAGAAGATATACTCGGGGAGAGGAAGCCGAGCTGCCGGGTCACGGCGTAGTGTAGTGCGCAGAGTACATAGAGCCTGCTATTGAAGTGTGCGGCCACCAGATAATGGTCAGGGGACACAGCTGCCTGCGCGCGATGAAGTAACTCCAAGGAGCCCGGCGCCGAGCGCGGCTCAGCTGCGGATGTTCCTGTCGGGCTGGATAAAGCCCGCCTGTCTCGAGGGGACTACGGCAAACTCAATGTCATGTGAGCGCCGCGGAATAATGAGGCGCGCGGCGCTTATTTATAATCAGCATTGATCAAAACGGGGTAGCAGCGCAAGCTCCTTGAAGCTTGGCCTGATCTTTTAATACAGCGGCGCTCGCAAATACTTACCACGTAGCCTAAATTATGGCCTGATCTTTTAATACACAGACGCTCTCAAATACTTACCACGTAGGCTAAATTAAACTGCATTTGGGGCCTGCCTGCCTTCTCATTTTGCAGGTAATGCTGCCAACAGCTTCCGTGAGGGTTTTGTCTGTGCAGCAGCAGTAGGAAAACCACAGCTCTGTGAAGGCGAGGGGAAATTTGCCATTGACTTCAATGGGAGCAGGACAGGGCCTCGGGCCTTAGGTATCATTTAACATTGAAATGCCTTGCCCAGGCTAGATGTTAGAGTATTCGCTGTGGAGATATTGAGCTTTCCTCATTATATGAAGAAGATAATTATGGGTCATTAACCTGCTGGGTGGCAAGCGGTACAGAGTGCTAAGTATATCCAGGAGAAACGTTACGACAGCAGCAGTCCAAAGAACAGGGCAGGTTCTGCCAGCTTTGCCAAATGAATGGACGGCCAGAAAGCTGCTGCTAGATCATACAGGGATCAAAGAGCATGAGTTTAAAATATACTAACTAATGGCTTATAAACACAGGTTCTTAGTCATACAGCTCTCCAGGAGGATATTTCAGACAATTCATTGGCTGAAACCTTATTTCAGGGTTGGAAGGTCTTAATGTGGAGGAAAAGAAGCTCATCCAGATTTACAGACATGTGTTTAATAATATTCACATGATGACAGAAGGCAGGGACCCTGATGGAACACATTGGCCTTCTGACCACTCCAAGAAAGACCTATGCTCATCTCAAGCATTTAACAGAAAGATTAACCGCGTTCAAGCAGAATCACATTCAACAGAAAGACTGACCACGTTCAAAGATCATTTTTGGATGATGGGGAGTGATTGCCACAGCCACAATGCCACAGCTAACTGGAAGAGAAGATCTGCAAGCCTGCTGGTTACCTGAGTAGAAACACTGTACCTAAGCCTTAAAATAAAAAGTAATAAGGGTGAGTTGCTGTAGAGTAACTAACACTTTTTCCCACTCATCATTTCATGAGAAAAGTCAGTGCAGTAACATGACATTTGCTCGAGCTTTTTTGAATCCCAAGCAGGGTCCTTCAGCTAATGGAAACAACGAGGCTCAGCACCTGGGAAGGCCGTTGTGCATTTCTCTCCGATATGCAGGATATCAGGGTTAGCTAAATATGAGTTCAGCTGTGTGACTGACTCACTGCTTGTTCCTGGAACTGTCTGAAGGAGGGGAGGATGCTGTGGGTAGGCTCTAACTGTATCATCTGGGTTAGGGCCGGTAGCAGATGGTCCTAAAAACATACTTCCATGTGAGTTTAAAATAGAACAGCACCCACAATCAGCTGAATGGGGAAATGTGAAAAAGCTTGTCACACAAGGAATGCTGCTGTGAAGATTTGCAGTCAGAAGGGGATCCAAAGCTTTATCAGCCTTTGCAGTGTGGAAATGCCTGAGGCCTGACTCTCCACTCTCACGCTGGGTTGCACCACTGTGCAATTCCACCAGCGTTGCCAGAAGGAGTCTGGCCTCTGCATTATCTTTCACAGAAGAGAACAGTCTTTTTCTCCCTACATAAAACAAAATCAGGAAACTTTTCTTAAAGCAGCAAGCAGAAACTTTTTCTAGCAAAGTAGCACTCCCTATCCACTGCAGCACAGCAGCTTATGCCTTAAAAACTACCCTTTAAAAAATTCCTTCTCCTTCATGAGTCACCTGCTGTACGTGTTGGCCAGCAGCAATGACAGCTCTAAATAGTCAAAGGCTATAGTTATATCCTGTGGCTGCTTTGATGCCACACACAGCGTAAAAGAGGTGGTGACAGCAAAGGAATCGACCGTCAGTTCCAAGGCATCTTGAGGCCAACTTTTCTGAGCAGCTAGCAAGCAACAAGAGAACCACCTAGGACCTCTGCAGAGAACACAACCGAGGAGCTCCAGAGAGATCCCACGAGCACAAAATGTATGGCAAGCTTCTATATTGCACAGCAGCACTAACAAACGAAACCAGGCACCTTCCCAGCGATTCGGGCACAGCCACGAGCACTGAGCCGTGCAGAGCTGCCCTCCATGCCATGCAAGATCAACAAGGGATAATCTGCAATGGTTACCTCAGAGATGCTAATCTCCCTGCGCTCCCTCCATAGCCAAGGCAAGGACTCCTTCTGAGGGCATATCAGAAAACCCCTGCCAGCTGATCTCCTCTGCTTGAGGACAGCCTGGGGCGGCACACTTAAGGCTTAGGTTAACTTCAAAGCTCCCAGTACTCTAGGGAATATGCTGAAAGTGAAAACCAAGAAAGTATGTTGCATTTTCTGTGCCTGGCTTAGCTGGGCTGATGAGTACAGACACGTGTGGGAAGAAAGAGCACCTTGTCATTTCCTCAGCCTTGCCCATATCCTCTGTGCTGCCAGGACTGTTACTGGAGAAAAAAAAAACGTGTCCTTCTCAGGCCCCCTCTTTGTGCCTCAGGAGATGTGAAAACACATCAGCAAGGCCTTCCTGCTCCTTCTCTGCCTCCTGCCTTTCTGCCACACAAGAACCAAGCACAATCCAGGCTGTAACCTTTGGAAGAGGAAAAATATCAGAGACACATCTGCTTTTACAGATAATTGGTCACAGTTTTTGAAATGGGCAAAAGCCAATCAGATGAATAATAATAATAATGATAATAAAAATCCCTGGTCTCTGGCTCTGGCTCCTACTGAAGTTCATGGCAAGTGTTCCACCAAGGCTGGTCAGGATGGTGGGCACACTGACACTGAGACTGGCCTGAGAGCAATCTCCTGGCATAAACGGGTCCAGCTCTGTTTCTTCTGTTTGTTCCATAGGAACTTTGTGTGCATGTTCAACTGTGAATCTGATGCTCTCTTTAAAGCATGCTGGAAAGTAAGGATTTTCCTAGGCATAAGGAATAGTCAACATGGATTCACAAAGGGGAAATCACAGTTAATCAACCTCATAACCCGGCATGACTGGCTGGGTAGATGAAGGGACAGCAGTGGATGTTGCCTGCCTTGACTTTAGTAAGGTTCTCCCATAACATCCTCACAGATAAGCACAAGAAGTGAGATGGAATGAGGACTGGCTGAACAGCAGGGTCCATAGGGTTGTGGTCAGTCTAGTTGGAGGCCTGTAGAAATCCCTCAGAGGTCTTTAGATCCAGAGATCCCTAGATCCAGTCTTTTTCTCCAGACTTTGATAGGGTGGGGAACTTTATGAAATTCAACAAGGCTTTAGCAGAGGTGGTTGGAGTAGATGATATCCAGAGATCCCTTCCAAGCTCTTAACATTCTGTGATTACTCCAGTCTACTAAAGAAAACACCTATCTACATCCTGCGTTTTGTTTTCAACATCTTCCTTTTTTATCACAGCAAAAAAAAAAAAGCATTTCAGAACACATTTTAAAAACAATTTTCCTTGTTCACCTTGACTGGGTTTTTATCAGTACAAAGCTATCAGTATAGCACTGGCTTATTACACACTTACTGCCAATACAATAACAGCTATAACAAGAGATGTTGGAGATGAAGATAATTTATTATTGTGAATGATTGCAGAGAAAGTGCTCATTTGGGTTGAGTGAGCTGAGGAAAGGAACAGCTATTATAACTTTCCTAAAGGCAGTAACCTTGAGCCATTATCTTTTCCAGAAAGTATTAAGCTTCCCACCTGCACTTGGAGTACATATCCCAAGATCTTATCAGCAGACATTCCAAAACCTGCAGAGCTTCAGAGATTTTAAGAGAAGGAAAAGCTCATAACACACATAGCCCTTTCTTCTTTTTTTTTCCCCACATTTTAGTTCCACTCAACTGAATGAAAGGTGTTTCCCTTTCCTCCCACTATTTACTAGATCTCATTGAACAGAACAACTTGCCCAGGAATGGTTACTATTACCCTTTGCTATTCAAACTGCAGTTGCACAAATAGTGAAAGTGCAAGGCACCTTCTTGATACAGAGAAAGGCACAAAGGCACATTTAGATCTTAAAAGATCTAAATCTTAAGATTCTAAGATTCTTATAGATATTAAAAGATCTAAATAGAATTTTTGTTTCTGTGTTCAAATACAGCGAGAAAAACTACTCCAAAATCTCCAAGAGAGTCTTTTTCTTTGATGCTTTCAAAAATATATTTCAGTTTATCCTGAAATGATCAACTCCCCTGGAAATAGTTATTTTTATTGCCTCTCTCACCTCCTTCCAATAGGTCAACATATAGTAGTGGAACATTAATCCTAACAGATGCCACAACATAAGTATATAATATTTTGCAATAAACATACATTTTTATATATATACAGACATATATATATACACACACATATATAAGCACATATACAATATATGTGTACATATACACATATATACGTATATATACATATATATATATACTCACCACCATACCTACTTCCCATTTGTGTTATGCAAACACCTTTTACATGTGCTCTCTGAATGCAAACAATGTGTATGTGTATTGCCATGCCCATCATGCCATTGCCAAGTAAAAAATTCACATTAAAATCCATGCAAGTATGTTTGTATCTGATGCACTTTTAAGTGTTTTACCTTCCCAAATCCCCAGCTTCTCCAGTTCTAATGACCCAAATCCTGTTCATTTCTTCAGGCACCCAGTCACAGTCAGGGTCTTCTTTCTCCACAAGCTTTCTCCCATCCCTATAGATGTTACTGGCTCCAGCCCCAGAATTAGTCACATCCAGTCTTGCAACACTTCACAATAAGGTGAAGAGTTGATACATGGAGCTTGTTATCATGCAAAGGGAATATACTGAGCTTTCCAACAAGGCACTGTTTTTTTTTCCATCTGAAAAATGAAGGCACATGAGGACATTAACATGTCTCATTTTCACATACGGGAAAGTTTTTCTCAGGTTATTTTTAGAAGGATTTATTGGTTTTAATTTTGGTAGTTGGATCCTAAAAAAAGGAAGTATGGCACATGGCCTCTTAAAGAGTTGCAAAACCCACTCTCAATAAAATTTAATATGCCTTGCATTGGCTTTACTTTAATGTGCACTGTGTGGTGTGCGGTGGTATTAACATTTTTACCATCAATCTTTTTGGCAGGCTCCTGCGCAATGCAACTGCATCACACCTCTGCAGTTAGGACCTTTATTTTACAGTAGCACTTATTTTCTGTGCACTATGTGCATGTGTGCACAGCCACAAACACGTGTAGCCACTGTAGCTTTTCCTCTCGGACATTATTCACTGGTATAGGAACCACCAAGCACAAAAGGTCAGGAAAGTCACGCTGATACAAACTCATCCCAACAGACCAGATTGTCATCCCAGAGAAACAGCAGCTCTGATGAATACTTCTTGGTAGGTATACCATATACGTATAAATTTCCAGTCTGCTAATTCCTAATGAAACAAGGTGGCCAGATCTTCTGCTGCAATAAATCGATGGCGTCCCGTGTAATTTGACAGAGCTATAACAAGTTACACCAGCTGAATGATTGGCTCAGCTGCTCTGGAAAGCTGTTCCAGGAAAGAAGTTTGGTGCAATTTCTATGATGTGAAAACAGTGCTGTTACACATTCATTATTTACTGAATATTTAGCGTAGTTGGTGCAATCAGGAGAGTACACTGTGTAACCAGGAGGACAGACAGCACCCAGGTCACACAATCCAGTCCCTCCAAAATCCTATCAATAGCCCAGAATGTCCCACAGAACATTTTTTCCATATACCCCTCCATCCACTCATATACCACAGACCACAAGATGTTCCTAATGACCAAGAACAAACTAAAACTGTTAGGACACAATACTGAAATAGGTAACAACCACAGTGTATAACACGAAGCATGAGAGGTCCAAGCACCAGCAGCATCCTAGGTCTCTGCATTAAGCATGGAAGCTGCTCCCAAGTCCAGGTCCCACTGGGGCACCACTCTGTATCCTGGATGCCAGAGAAGCCACCTGGAGCTCTGGCTTTGTGGAATTAAAACGTGCACAGCAGAGGCAAGTGCACCCATCACGGCTGAGTATTTATGGCTGACCACCGACATTCGGGCTGACGCTGTGGATTTTGGATTACAAACCCAGCTTTGTACAGGGTGAGTTGTACAGAAGACTGTACAGAAGGAGACTTCCAGAAGGAGGGGTCTCATTAGTCAGCATGTCACTGCTAAACCACAGGGAAAGCTCACATTCCCCACAGCTAGAGTTATGAGCAAGGTACTACCCATTTAAAACAAGAATCCCTGCTTTGCTAAAGCTAGTTTTCCTTTAGGGAAAGTTTCTCATAAAGCACAGAGATCCATTACATTTGGGTTTTTAGTAGAGACGGTCAGATGAGGAGAGCTTTGAACCTCCCATATGAGATATTTACTATGCTTTTCAAAGGAACAGGTGCATCTGAAAGCCGAATTAGATGGTTCATATTTAATCATTTAGAGTTATCACCTACGACTGATTTTCAAACAATTGGATGTGAATTAGCCACAGGACACGGTTAAAAGGAAGTTCACAGAAAATAAAGCACTTGAAATCTGGAGCCAAAATACATATGGCCTAATTTAAAAACAGGATTAAAGGAAATTCACAAAGTCATTTTGCTTCCAGATTTAATTAGTATGTTTAATATGTGAGATCACCTGAATCTACTTTTACTTGGTTTGTGTCCCATTAGGAGTTTCACAGGAGCAGTAATACAATTGACTGGCCCTTGTCAGGGATGAAGCTTAGACTGCTTTGAAATAAATTGAATTAATTTGAAATGATTCTTTCCAGGTATGGCATTCTTGGAAACAGAAGTAGTGATAAGGAGGGAGGCCATCAGAAGTATGGATACAAGGCATATAACCGTACCCACTTTTCTCATGTATACACAAACACCTTTTAAAATATTTACTGAAACACTGCAACACTAGAAAACCTACTCACATAAGACTACAGTCACAGTAGTCTCTGGATATATGTTAGCATTTGATGTGCTACAATGGTAGGGATCCTCACAGAGATTTTCCAACCCTATGAATTCCTTAAGATGCAAAAGTTGTGGAGACTGAATCAGAAAATGTTGGAGGGGAGATTTGCACCCAAATGCTTTCCATGCATGAAACTGGCTGTGATTCCATGTCACTGGCTGGGTTAGATCCATGGTGGAGAAAAGGGGGCCTTTTTCTGAGTGACATTCACAGCCTTTCCACTTGATTTCACTATTGTTGATTGATTTTACATGGAAGTCACTCAGATTCCATCCTGCTGAGTAGCAGTGTAAACCTCTAAATTGGATACATAGAGCAGATTTTATACTGTTTTCCATACAAATGGTATTGTATATGCTTTAATAGTACAGTTTCGTAGCTAAAATACATAGCTAAGTGTTACCACAGAGGAGGTAGAGGCAAGGGTGACAAGAATAATACCAGAAATACTAGTTCTGAGGCTAATTTGTGGAGACTCAGAACACTTAAAACCTGCACCCAGTGCCAGACTCTAAAAGTGCTCAACTCTTCTGAAAACAAGTCCATGCCTCTGCACTCACATTTTAGTCTACTACAATATTTCAAAGTCCAGGCCCTGATCTGGCAGGATGAGGAATGTCTTATGTTTTCACTAGACAAGCCTACGAAGAGATACTGGAGCACATATACTGTAGAAGCCAGAGTGCAGCCACAAAGGCTATTTTGCCAAGCTAAAAGCAATCACTGCTGTGAGGGCCACGCAGACGTACCCACTGCCTTCAGCAGAACTTCAGCGAGGACCGAGGACACTTGTCCCTTCACAGGGGACACTCAGTATCTCACAGGCTCACTTTGGGTTTACATACAGATGAGCCGAATGTGTTTTGCTAAAAGTGTTTTTCCCTTTCCAGGCCTCCTTCGCTTGCAGTTGTGCAGGGTGAATTCATTGAAAACATCTGCACGAGCAGAAACGTTCTGTGTGTTTTCCAAACCCCATCCCCGTGGTGGCTATGTAGAAACACAGGATAGACAGAACTGCATAAGGCAAGAGTGTAAGCAAGAAACTGCAGAGCAGAGAGACGCTGCTGCACGTTGCGGCCTTACCTTACATACCTAGAAGCTACTTGGGCTTCACTTACCTTCCTCATTGCGTTCTCCTCCTCACTCTGTAGCCAAAAGGTTACCACAGCAACTGCCACATCACATCACATTGCTATTACCTCGGAGATACAGAACACCTTTTAAATGAATTTTACTTAGCAGTCTGTCATGTTCGGTTCCGCACTTCTCCGAGTTGTTACAATAAAGCCGACACGCTCCCCTTGGTATCAAGGCCAGTTCTGACACTGCTTGCAGGGATCTTACATAATTTATATTTCTTCCCCCCACCTTTTCTTTTCCTATTGCACGCTTGCAGCAGTGAAGGCAGGATGGCACTGTAATACTGTGTCACGGCACCACGCTAAAGGCACAAATGGGACGGATCCTGTGTCATTCCCAAGCAGTGGAGATTCACCTGGGAAAAGACTGATAGATGATGTTTATGATAGTAAACTTTCAAGAGCCACAAGAATTTTTCAAATAAGGAAAGGAAAGGGCTTTGTTTTGTTTTGTTTCTGATTTGAGGACATCCCCAGTGGACAAGTCTCCAGTAAGGACTGTGTAAGGACTCGCAAGGCCATCGGAGTCTCCTCCTCATCAGTGCTTGGATGCCAGCAGCCTACAAGTCCCATGTGTGGACTTTCCCTGGCCGGGGAAACCCCACGTAACTCTCTGTCCCTGCATTCAGCCAACCCGGCTCATCCACAGCCCACCACAAGTCCCGAATAAAACCACGGGAGGTGAAGCTGGACGTCTCCTTGATGGCGTCGGTTAGTCACGCTACTCCCTTCCCTTGAGTTGTTTGCGGCGTCTGACAGCTCTGCTCCTTCTGAGGCACGTGAGCAGATCTTGCACTTGCTTTGCGTCCAGCATAACCTGTTCTGAAGGAACTGCAACACAGTGAAACTCCATTTACCAGACTGCTGTAACAATTTGTTCCGACTACGGAATTTATGTTTGCTGACGCAGCATCCACATCCCAAAACTGCCATGTGCAAACTGCAATTAAAGTTGTAAAAGCAACCTGGAATTAGACACCCCAGATAGACAGGCAAAGTACAAACGTAAAACCAGACAGGCCGATGGGTGGGTTTTAAAGCCACCTGGGAGAGACGTGCAGTGAATACCCGTGTGCAGACAACCCAGCAGTGGCTGCTGCCAAAGCAGTTTTGTGCTCTGGGCACGGAGAGTGGGCTCTGCAGCCCCCAGTTGCAGAGAGGTGGGAAAAAAACATGGGCAAAGCCCCTCTGGGACGTCAAGAAGGGCTGGTAGGGGAGCTCTCTGTGGGCCTTGTGCTCCGAGGCCACAGACACATGTAACCTGGCTAAAGGACAGCAAGCTGCCTGTGCTGGAGACAACAGAATGGGGAAACAGGAGATCCCAGTAATCCATGACTACTTGAAGGACGATGTCCCCAGCAAGGGGGGTGAGGCCTAACAAGGAGGTAAGAAATTGTCCAGGATGTTATGTCCTGCATTAGCGCTCTCTGAAAGAACTCCCAGATGAAATTAGGAAAAGAAGAGTGAAACAAGTGGCCAGGAGGACAAACTGCAGCCAGACTAGCCCTTCTCCTCATTCCAGTCACCTCCACTACGGGAGTAGCAGAGAGGAAAGCGCAAGGGTTGTTCCCAACCTTCCCTCAAAAAGCAGCAGCCAGATCTAAAGTCTCAAGAGACTTACAGAAGCGGAGAGCATCCATCTGTCACCTTACAATATCTTTGACCTTAGAGCTGCAGTCATGGATCAAGCACGGATACAACAGCACCTCTCCCCAAAGAGGAGCAGGGGCTGTAAGAGAAGCAACAGGGGCTGGAGGCAATGTCTCTGCAAGGGCATTGGAAGTCCACCAGGGAGCTGCTACCACGTTGTTACCAGCTTTTCGGCCTGCTCTCTGGCTTCACTTCACCAGCCAAAAACTCAGTCCATACAAAAAATAGTATCGAGTGAAATCTTCGCTTTAACCTAGATGTTGAATGGCAGTGTCTTCTTTTTTAGGAAAATAGGAGGAAAGAAAGGGGGAAAGGGGAAGGGGAAAAAAAAGGAGAAGAAATGGTAAAGAAAGGAAAATAAGAAAAGTTTTATTACTGTATCAAACCTCAAATTCATATTGAAGAATATATATTCTCAACCAGAGAAGTGCTTGCAGAGACTACTGCATTTCCTGAGTGTTTCAGTGAGACTGAGTACTAGAAGCATGAATTGCTTAGAAAAAGCCAGGCTAAAAGTTCCCAACTAAACACACTGAACAATATATGAATGTGGATTTGTGGGAGATATGAATTCAATCTGGATCCAGTCCCATGAGGGTCAATCCTGTGTCATACAGTACAAAGCCTAACCCAGAGATTAAAGAGAACTGAAAATAAATCCTTGTTCTGCTTTGGTAATTTTCATTTACAGAGATGCAAAGCACAAATATTTATAAACAATATTCTTATAGGATTTGGAGGATACTCTTCCCTTACAAATAATTACTATTTAAAGAAATTCTGACCTCACTTAAATTGAGATGCAATACGTGAGCATTCAGAGCTTTGCTGGAGAAAATAAATAGTATTAAAAATAAAATTAGCATTAGAAAACCCCAGGCAATAACACCAGCCAATCAGCATAGCAGGCAAAACAAAGACTTGCAAGGAGGCTTCAGATAATACAGTGATGCAATATGTAAAAGAATTTCCTTGCTTGGTTGAGATAGAAGAACACTATTTAACACCACCAAGACAAGCACCTCCAGGCTCTTTTATTTAAACACTAAGCTAACCTGGCTCCGTTCAGCTCACCAAGTCTGTTGCGACTACATGATGATGAAGTCAGAGAGAGATAACTGGAGATTAAACTTTACAGATATTTCTGTTCCTGAAATTACTTCCCTTTCTATACTCTGCTGCTGGCTCCAGCCCACAAGTTTCTTATTCCCTCTTAATGGTAATAAAGCCATGGCAATTCACCCAGCCCATGGTCTGGCCCTGAGCGCATTGCTGCCCTTGATACTGGTCTGTCCATCTCGTGCTATTATGGACTAGTTACCATGGCAGTGGAGCATGAGGAATGTCTCGTGGCGCACGTGAGCAATTTGTGTCTGAAACACTGGAGAAATCGTCCAAGATCTATTTATGCTGTTATCAGCCTCCTGACACTGCCCAGATCACAGCAGGCCGGTCTCTCTCTGTGTGCCTTGCCACGTGCACCTTTCTTTCTTCATATTTCTATTTGCATTTGCAAATGAGCAATAATTCTACTGTTTGGGGGTGAGGGAGAAAGGAGAGGTGCTCATGTGCTTGAAACGCTTCCTCAGCTCCCTTTCTAAGTCATGCGTCACTGTCACCGAAAATCCCCTGCGGTGGATTTTGTGACAAAATGACAGCCATGGAAACCCTCACTCAGAACGGAATGCCAAAACAAAGACAAAACCCCAAAGACTGACACTTCTCTGTCCCGACGTTTTGGAATGACACGGTGTTTTCTGTCCTCAAATGATTCTCCCCTTGGGAAACAAGTAACATTAATTGTGCTCATAAGGCTTGCAAAGGCAGACAGGGGTGCAGAGCACATCTGGTAACTTGATATTAAAAGGCAGAAGTTCCAGGCCCTGTTTCTTGACCACCCATCCCGAGCTTTAGAAATGCATGAGAGACGCTGTGCATTTGGGAAGTGCAAATGAGGAAGGGGAGGCATGTGGTGCACTGGAATAAGTAGACGTTCGTGAATACAGCAGTGGAAGAAGTCTCTTAGAAATGTAAGGAGCAAACACTGACACTGAAATGCCCCTGGTGCCTGTGCAGCTCCACAGAGGGCATTTTTCCGAGCAGGCGAGGAATGCTAGGCAGGGGGTCCGTGGTCTTTGCCTTGTTTTCCCATCCATACACATACGCCTGACTTGGAGTAAAAGATTAACACGACAGCGAGGAAAATGTCCTCGGAAAGAAGCGGATAAAATGCTGTGGGTGCACGTCAGCTCCGGGCAGGCTCCCGCTCCACGGGGCTCGGCACGGATGCACACCTGCGCCGGGACGGCTTCCGCAGCGGGAGAACCCTTCCCACGGCAGGACGGGCGCGCGGCAGCGTGCGGCTTCCCTGGCACGCACATTCTGTCGGCCAACGGGGTTTGGAAACAACCTTCCACCTACTTTTTTTTCTTTTTTTTTTTTTTTTCTCCTGCGCGTGACGTAGGTTGTTGCATGTTACAGAAAAGCCCCAGGTAAAGTAAATGGAAACTCTAACCAGCAGCTCTGCACCTGGTGTTTTTGCATTTCCCAACAGATACTACAGTTGCTGGAATGATGCGTGAATCTCCTAAAACACCTTCTATTGACAATTTAGTTTAGGTGTGGCATGAGAGAGATCTGTGTTATTGATACTAATGACCAA
>JAVCKT010021679.1:0-19562 GCA_032273925.1 Rhynchotus rufescens
GCGGCGGAGCCGGCGCTGAGGCCGCCGGGGCGGGCGGGCGGCCCCGCAGAGCCCCCCAGCCTGCGGCGGGCGCTCGGCCGTCTCCCTGGCAACCCGAGCCAGCAGGGGCCCGCGCCGCGCATGGAAAGCTGCAGCCGGGCAGGTAGGAGCCGCACGCCGGGTGCCCCGTTGCGCCCCTGCCGCCCCGCGCGCTCATTCCCGGCGCTCCGTCCCGCAGGGAGCCCCGCCGGCTGCCCGACTCCACCACCGGCCCCCGGTCGGCCGCCCTATGCGCAGGCGGCGCGGCGGAGAGGCCAAAGCGAGCGCCCCAGCGGCGCCGGGCGGGCCAGCAGCGCGGGGGCCCAGCTGACGCCCCCGCCGCCCGCCCGCCATGAAGTGCTCGCTGCGCTTCTGCTTCCTCTCCGCGGCCTTCCTGCTCGTCTTCATCATGTCGCTGCTCTTCACCTACTCCCACCACAGCATCGCCTACCTGGAGGCCGCCGGCGGCGGCGGCGGCTTCCACCGCGTCAAGCTGGTGCCAGGCTACGCGGGGCTGCAGCGGCTCAGCAAGGGCGGGCTCTACGTGAAGAGCTGCGCCTGCCGCCGCTGCACCGAGGATGCCGGAGCCTCCGAGTGGTTTGACAGCCACTACGACGGCGACATCTCCCCGGTGTGGACCAAGGAGAACATGGACCTGCCGCTGGACGTGCAGCGGTGGTGGATGGTGAGTGAGCCCCGGGCGGCGCTCTGGGCACTGTGGTGGCTCCGCTGCCATCTCCGCCGGTCGCCTCGGCCCGGCTCTCCTCCTCTGATTCGGCCACAGCTCATTGCACCTAAAACCACGTGAGTGCCAGGAGCAGCAGCTCCAGCTCAGACCAAAGCACCTCGTGCCCTCCAAGGGCAGCAAGGGGGGCCGGCAGCCGGAGGCTGCAGTGCCACTGTGGGCAGCCGTCGGGAGGGAGCTGCGGGGCAAGCGGAGCTGGGTGCACCAGCCCCTCTCCACTCCCGAGCCCCAGCACTGGGACTGTCACTTCTCGGCAGCCCTGACTCCTTCCCCATTGGAAAATCCATCCTTCCCCTTGGCAGCGCCGCAGCAGCTGCTGTGCAGGCTCCAGGCAGCTTTTGTTTCCCGTGCGGGGGAGGCTTGACGTGTCGCTTTTTCTTTTTTCTTTTTTTAATATACATATATTTTTATTACACTTGCAGCTTCTTTAGGGGCCCAGCTCGCTCAACTGCTTGCTTCCCCCCTCTGCTGGCAGTGCCTGGGCAGCCTCTGGCCAGGGGCACCACAAGCTCTGCCAGGGCAGAGTCAGCCCCGGCCTCTGTAAGCCACGAGGAAGAGCTGGGAACCCATGGGGAGGAAGGGCGCTGTGTCTGTCCCTGTCCCCTCCAGTGCTTCTCTGGCCCGGGCGAGCCGGGGGCAATGTCCCCAGGGTCCCATGGGCCCCCGTGATGCGGTGGGAGAGGGTCCACGTCTCGGCCACGGGGCTCTCGGTCTGTAGCAGAGCAGCAGTTCAGCCCAGCTTTCCCTGCCCGCATCGCCCTTCACTCACCAACACGTTTGAGGCTATTCGGGGCCTTGTGCCGTTGCTGCACCTTCCCATCGGGTGGTGGCACCTCCGGGGTGGCTCTCGGCACCGGCTCATGTCCCGCTGCCCTCCTTCCACCCCCACAGATGCTGCAGCCGCAGTTCAAGTCCCACAACACCCACGAAGTCCTGAGCAAGCTCTTCCAGATTGTGCCTGGTGAGAACCCCTACAGCTCCCACGACGCCCGCCGCTGCCGCCGCTGCGCCGTCGTGGGCAACTCGGGCAACCTGCGCGGCTCCGGCTATGGGCGAGAGATTGACGCACACGACTTCGTCATGAGGTGAGGGGGCCACGTGGGGCCAGAGCGTATCCCTAGCCCCGCTCCTCTAATGTGGTCAACTGCTGCCAACTGAGCCACAGAGAGGGGTTTTCCAACACTGTGCCACCCTGTGCACGCCTTAGAAGTGGGTCTTTTCCAGTGGGAAAACAGAAATGGGACTTAAACTGCGCCTTTATCTTTGAGCTGACTCACCAGCTAATCCCCGCTCTATCTGTATGCAGACATAGTCCAGACAGGAACCAACTAGGTTACTCAGTGAGATCCTTTCCGTTCCTTGGCTGTTTGGAGTCAGAGGGAGGGGAGAAAGGAGCAGAGGTTTCCTTGGCCTCTACAGAGGCTGTAGCAGCAGCACATGGCACCTGTGGGTGCACTGGCCGTGTGACCCTGTCCTGTGGCCGGTCCTCCTTGTCCGCCTGGTCTGCGGTGCCGGGGAGGTGTCTGAGCTGCTCGCCCTACTTTGGAGCTGGCCGAGGCCATCGCGGGTGCTGCAGCGGTCACATGCCCTGGAGATGCTTCAAGTTGTCCCGCTGAGGACCCTTCGAGCCTGCAACAGCCTCCCAGAGCATCTCAGTTAGGGCTCCATCCCTAACCCATCCTGGGTCATTCCCAGGCCCTACCTCAGTTTCCCTGTGATTCTCCCATGGTAGAGCAGTGCTGGGAGCTCCCAGTTAGCCCCGGTACCCGCACTCAGCACCCTGTGCCCTGCTCAGCATGGCTCTGCCTGCTGTGTCCCCAGCTCTGCTGTGCCACTCTCCTGGGCTCAGCAGCACTGTTGCTGTAGGATCCCTCCCACACTTCCCAAAATAAATACATGCCACTTTTGTGCCGTGGCATCTTCTGCTCCTTCCAGGCTAAGTGTGGGGCTCTCTGAGGTTCCCCAGGCCCGAGTGCACTAAGGCAGAGGCAGGAGCAGCCCCGTGAGCAGCCCCGCGAGCAGAGAGCGACGAGCCTCCATGGCCCTTCCAAGCAGTCTCTGTGGTGGGATTGCCCTTACCCTGGCAGCTGTAGAGCCCACCTACCCAGAGGGAGCGGTGGTGCCAGCAGGCATTGGATGCCCCTTGCTGCACATCCTGGCGGTGTCCCGAAGGGCTTCCTGCAAGGCTCTGTCCCTGCTCTGCACTAAAAGTCCCGAGCTGGACCCTGGTTTATTCCTTGGCTAAGGACTAAGATACCTCCTGCTTCAAGGAGAAAGGTGCCAGTCTCAGGTAATGCCAGCTCCTGAGGGAATCTGCTTGGCCCCTTCTCTGATGTGACCTTCAAAAAGCACAAGAGCTTGTTCTAGTGTTGCACCCTGCGGGCCACAACAGCAGCCCAGCTCCAGAACACCCATCTTCCACCCCAGATCTCTTAGGCAGTTAGGTGGATCCCGTGGCTCATCACAGGCAGGCTGCTCAGCAGACCTGTGATAGGAGGACCACGTCTCCATCACCTGCAGTGAGACAGATCTCTGGTATGTCCAGGGCAGGCTTTTCTCCTGGAGAAGCACTCGAGTAGATACAAGGGCTGCGCTGAGATCAACGGTCTCATGGGATCCCGTCACCTCAGCTCTGCAGGGACAAGCCCAGGCAGCAGCTGCTTGTTCAAGGAGCCCAGTAGCCTGATGTGTGCTGGAGCCCTAGCATGGTGGCAGAAGGATAGGGTGCCCCAGGGTCTCCTGATGAGTGTCTTCAAGCCGGGAGTGACATGGGGTGCACGTGATGCACCCTAGGTAGTTCCTGCTGCAGAAAGGATGATGCAGGTAACCTGAAAACGGGTCTTCATTGGCATCAAAATCACCCATGGCCCAGCCCCTCACACCAAGGCATCCAGCTCACTCGGGTGCTGCGAAAAGGTAGCTTGAGATGAGCATTGGAGACAGGCAGGACGAGGGGAAGGAAGCTGCTCCTGGGAGCCTGCCATGTCTCCTGGGCTGGCGGGAAGGGCCACGTGGCTCTTGCTTGGAGCAACCAAATGATGAAGGAAGCCCTTGTATTGATGCATGACCCCCTGTACCTGCTAGAGCAGGAGTTGGACTAGGTGACCTCTAGGGGTCCCTTCCAACCCTAACCATTCTGGGATTCTGGACCTCACCGGTCTGGGACCCTCCTGTACCTCACCCACCTGGGGCATGGCCTCGCTTGCACTCAACAGCTCATATCCACCTCACATCCGTCCTGGAGGAAACGCATCTGTGCGCAGCGCTGCTGGGATGCAGCGGCCCGGCCTGGCTGCTGGCTCCCTGCAGGATCCCACCTCGCCCCAGCTCGGCCTCGGCACGGGCTGCGGCTCCGTGCGCTGTCTTCCCTCCCTAGGCAAGGAGGCCCCCAGGCCCTGCCGCTTTTCCCCACAGAGCCTTCTATGCTTCTTCTCTGCTCTTTCTCTGAGCTATATTAAGCACTGCCTTTCTGACTGCTGGCCACTCATGCCAACTCTTGCCTTCCCTTGCCTTGCCTTGCCTTGCCTTCCCTTTCCTTTCTTCCCTTCCCTTCCTTTCCACTCCCTCTTCCCTTCCCTTTTCCCTTCCCTTCCCTCTTCCCTTCTCTTCCCTCTTCCCTCTTCCCTCCTCTCTTTCTTTCTTGCAACTTTGAGTTGCTGAATGTGATTTTTCTTCATTTGCTTTCTTGGAAAGTCTGTCCTCAAGTGCCACATCCTGGTGTCTGGCTTGCCAGCACCATTCCCAAGCAAAACCCCTTGGGTCTGTCCTAGAGCACGTTAGTGGGGCACAGCTGGACAACTTCTGCCCCTCAACATGGGATACAGTTTCTCGTATCCCAGCCTGCTCCCCATCATCTTCCTTGGGACAGCAGTAGAGGGGCAGTGGCCTTCCCAACACGTCTGCCTTCATCCCATTCCCACGTCCGACGCAGGTCGTTGCTCTCACTCTCCCAGAGAGGAGCCTGGAGCTGTCTCGCCGTGTCCTGCAGTTTCCCTGCTGTCCACTAAACCCCCTCCTCGGCAGAATGCCTGTGTCTGAGCGCCGAAGCCCTCCTGACTTTAAAAATTTATCTCCGAGCTGCTCTGACATCCTCCTCCCCTGCTCATGGAGCCCTTCACTGCACCTGGGTGGGAAGCAAAAATCATCCCGCTGCTTTCCAGGCCTGAAGCGGAGGCTCCACGTGTCCCCGTGCCGCTGGAGGGACCGACCTTGCCAGCTCCAGCTCCTACAGGTCTGTGTCACAGTTGAGGTTCCCTTTGCTCCTCCAAACTGTACCCGGGATGGCAAGGCCAGCACCTGGGGATGCGACACAAGCCTGGCTCTAAATTGCAGCCATTAAAGAAAATAATCAAAAAAAGAACAACAAAAAAAAGGAAGGAGATGTGAAGAGCTGAGTATAAATTTTTACACTCAAGTGTGATTGTTTTTGCCCTGTAACTTGGCTGTGCTGAGGAGGGAGGCCAGGAAAACCGTGCGCCTGTTTCCAGGGAGAGCGTCCCCGGGGACCACAGCACGCACAGAAACCGCCCTGGGCTTTGATCCTGCCTCGGGTTGAGCTCTCCCATGTGGGGCGCCACAGGGAGGGCTTCCTGCGCCTCTGAACAACCCTGTGCCTCGGTTCCCCTCCTGGGTGTCTGCCACGTACCCAACTCTCTCCCCAGGATGAACCAGGCCCCCACGGTGGGGTTCGAGGGTGATGTGGGAAGTCGAACAACTCATCACTTCATGTACCCAGAGAGTGCCAAGAACCTGCCTGCCAACGTCAGCTTTGTGCTGGTTCCCTTCAAAACCCTGGACCTGCTCTGGATCGCCAGTGCCCTCTCCACTGGCCAGATCAGATTGTAAGTACCCAGGGCAGCAGCTGCCTGCAGGTCTTTGTGCTACACATCCATACGGTCCCTGGGTTAAATCCTGGGCAGCACTGACGCCTGCACAGCTTATTGCAGCCAGCTGGGAGCAATAAAACCTCATGGCTGGGGCTTCAGCCACAGCTTGGTGGGTTTCTCTCCTGTCCCATCTCACCTCTGGGACCTGCACGGACTCTCCTCTGTTCCCTTGGTCGCTTGGGTTGAGGCTGGGGTTGGGGCACCCTGGCAACCCAAAGGCACTAACCTGCCTCTCTGCTTTTCTCCAGCACGTACGCGCCTGTGAAGCCTTTTCTGCGGGTGGACAAAGAAAAGGTGAGGGCGGCTCGGCAGGCTCTTCTGTCCCGCCGCGCTGCACCGGCAGCCTGGGGCGGGACAGCCCCGGGAGAGCGTCCTGCCCATTGCCTTCTCCCCGGTGAGTCCCATGGCTCAGGCTGCTCCCCGGGGACCATGGCTGCCCTCACAGGATCTGTGTCTCACAGGTTCCCACAGCCTCCTTGACTCCACTGGCTGTGGAAGGGAGGTGGATGCTGGCCCAGCAGCCAGGAGCGGGACAGGCCGGAGTGGCCGCGGACGGTGCCCTGGCCTCTTCCATTAGCTCACGTTCAAGTCGAGGCCTGACTTTAGCCTGTCCTCCTAGGTGCAGATCTACAACCCTGCCTTCTTCAAGTACATCCACGATCGCTGGACGGAGCACCACGGGCGCTACCCCTCCACGGGCATGCTGGTGCTCTTCTTCGCGCTCCACGTCTGTGACGAGGTGGGTAGCAGGGGCACAGGCTGCGGTGCTGCGCGGCGGGCGCCCGTCCTGCCCCGTCGCCGTCCTGCTTGCTGTGGTGCCTGGATGCCAGGAGGAGATCCCAGCCAGGCACCCAGTTGCGGTGTCACCCTCGTCCTACCAGGCTCGTCCTTGCCTGTGGAGGGGGGCGTTTGCCCACGCGCAGGCAGCGCCGTGCCCTGCCCCTCCAGGCTCTTTTCCCGGGGCTCTCCCACCCGGGTGCTCGCCTTGGGGCATCCACAGCTCCAGCCCGCAGCCCCAGGCAAGGGGTGAGGGCCGGCTCTGCCCTTGCAACCACCTTGTGGCACTGAGGAGGGGGGCAGCCTTGGGAACCCCAAGCCTTGCAGGGTTCATTTGCCTGCAAATCTGCCATTTACGTGGCGAGGAGCAGCCCACGGTGCTCCCCGAAGCCTCGGCGGCAGCCAGGATGGCAACAAGGGGGCACCCACAGCGCTGTGTTCTGCTCTGCTGAAGCAGCTGCACCCCAAGGTGCCCGCGCCCATGGTGCCCGCCGTGCCGCTGACACCCGCCTTGTTGCCGGCAGGTGAACGTCTTCGGCTTCGGTGCCGACAGCCGGGGCAACTGGCACCACTACTGGGAGAACAACCGCTACGCCGGCGAGTTCCGCAAGACCGGCGTGCACGACGCCGACTTCGAGGCACGCATCATTGACATGCTGGCCAAAGCCAGCAAGATCGAGGTGTACCGGGGCAACTGAGCGGCCTGACGACCACGAGCGCTCCAGGTGGCCTTTGCCAATGAGGTGTCCGCGGCGCCGGGAGCATCTCCCGCAGCCGCCCGCCCCGGAGGGGCCAGAGGGCCGGTCTCGGTGCGGCAGCGTCCGGCCACGAGGAGCGGCAGCACGGGCGGCGGAGCGGCCCCGTGGGGCCTTTGGTGCCTCCAGCCAATCAGGTTCTGAGCTAGAAAAAAAGGAGACTTTTTTTTTTTTTTTAAATATTATTATTATTATTATTATGGAGAAACCTGTTTCAGCCAAGAAGGATTTCCAAACACAATCAGTGACTGAGAGGACGGCAGGAGCGTCCGACTTGCATCTCTTTACAGTCAAACCAAATGCTGCTCTTTTTAAAACAAGAAAAAAAAAAGGACAGAAAAAAAAAAAGGAAAAAAAGAAACCCACCGATTTTGGGGGAAGCTCCAAGCAATCACGTCCTGGGACAAGGTGGAGAGGATGTTGGGACAATCGGTGTTGCCCCGGCGATGTCACAGTGACCTTCGTGTCTCACGGAGGCCAGTGCTGGCTGCCCTGAGGAAGGGGCCCTGGATTGCCCACCGGGCAACCAGGTCCTGGCCACGTCTGTCCGTCTGCACCGCCGCCACCATCTGGCCCTGGAGGAGGAGGGAGCAGGAAGTGGGTCCGGACTCGAGGCCGGTTTGCGTGGGGCCGTTGGGACGAACGCGGGATTCGGGTGTGCGGTACGCGCGGAGGGTGAGGCTGGCATGGTGACGAGCTGGGCTCCGAGCTGAGGTTCCACTGCAGCCCCGTGTCCGCGGGCGTGAGCGAGTGTCCGCAGCCCGGGGGGCTCCCACGGAAGGAGAGGGACTAGAGGGAGAGATGGAGCTTCGGGGGCGTCTCTCTCTCCTGCTGCAGTGGGGACAGGCGCTCGCTGGCCCAAGGAGGGACAGGGACAGAAGAGACCATGCAAAGGGCAGCTAGGATCCCGCGGGAGCAGTGGTGTGATCCCTGCAGCTGGGCTCTGCGGGATCCGCTCCCGAGTTGTGGCAATCTCCATGTCGGAAGGAGAAGCAGGGAATGAGAGAGAGGGCTCTGCATGGCGCCCCGGGTGCCTGTGGCACCAGTGGGGCCAGCGCGTGGGCACACGGGCCCTGCCGCCTTCGGGCTGTGGCGGCTCCTCGTGCGCACGGGATGCAGCAGGATGCAGCAGCTGTGGGGTGCAGGATGCAGCAGCTGCAGGGTGCAGCAGCTGTGGGGTGTGGGAGGCCGCTGTGGGGACCTGTCCCACTGCAGGCTGGGGCTGCCCCTCACCAGCGCTGCCAGGGGAGCAGGAGGAAAGCGTTCGGTTTCCTTCTGCCTTTGGAATGGAGGAAGAAGAAAAAAAAAAGAAAAAAAAAAAAGATTAGATAGCTTTAGTGGGTGACTGAAATGTGCTTTTGTTTTTGTTCTGGTGCACACGGACAGCTCTGTTGAGAAGCTGAAATCCAAAGTCTTTGCTCCACTTGGAATCATGGACGACTTGCAGGAGGAGACTCGGGCGCTGCGCGGAGGCGGCGCCCGGGCCGGGAGCAGCTGCCAGAGGCGCCTTGGGCTTTGGCAGCCGCTTCCCAGGCGCCTCCCTGCCTTTCCCGGCTGCGCCTCCGTCCCCACGTGTTGTGCGGGGGGAGCCTGTGGGCAACTGGGAAGGCAGCGGGTGCTGGCGGCGGGCGCGGGAGGGCGGCAGGGCCGGGATCACAACTCACTCTTTGCGGGGGCCAAGCAGTCGGTTTTCAGAGCTGCTGGAAGGGTCGACTAAGAGGCAATCACGGGGATCGCGCCCCGAGAGCCGCTCTCTCCCCAGAGGGACCTTCTGCCCACGGTCCAGGAGCCCAGGAGCACTGGAGGCCACTACCACAGGGCAGAGGCTGGGAAGGCCCCACTCAGTCCCCAGCTCCTCGTTGCAAAAGTTATTTAACGAACAAGCACCGTAACTTTCTGGGCTTAATTTTTTTTTTTTTTCTTCATCTGGCTTTTTGTTGCAATCTCTCCTATCCCACCAGCTTGGGTTGGTTTTCATTTCCACCCCTCCTCACCTTGTTTAAGTTTTCTCTCCCCACTCATGAAACTCAAGCGCTGGCCACGTGGTGCTGAGCACCCGCCCTGCGCTGGGGACCTCCGCCTTTGCTTTCTGTGTCCACGGGGCTTTAAATCCCCAGTTTCTTGGGAGGTTTTCGGGAAGAGCCTGGGCTGCGATGCTGCGCAGGGGCTGTCCCCGTGCAGTGTGGCCGGCGGGGACAGCCCGGTCAGCCCTCAGCACCGTCCTCACTCCTGCGCCTCGTGCCCCTGGCACTCAGGGGCAGGTTATCCAGGGGGGTTCCTGGCCTCCCCTTGCACCCGGGTATTTGGCTTTGTTTTTTTAGAACAGAAAACACACACAAACAAATCCACGAGCAACAACGAGTGCCTTCCCCACCGCCCGTGGGCCCCGCTGGCCTGCGCCCGCCGCCTCCTTGCTGTCGGCCCCGCGAGCGCCCGTCACTCCAGCTCATGTGGCGGTTGCATCCCGCTCCCTGCCCTTGCCCCGGTGCAGCCGGGCAGGGCATGGGCTGGGAGACGCAGCTGGGGGCACCCTGGAGCCGCTGCTCCCGGAGAGGGGCCTGCGGCAGGCAGGGGCAGCGGGGAGGCCGCATCCCGCCGCCGAGCGGGGCCGGAGGCCAGCGGGACACAGCCGAGCGAGGGGGGCGCCCCGCGGGCGAGGAGGCCTTTCCTGGCCGGCCTCCCCCCCGGCCCCAGTTTTGCTAAGGGAGCCCCCGTCCCGCGGCCCGGTGGGGCCTCGCAAGCCCCTGTGGTGCCCGGGCGGTGCAGTGCCCACCGCACTGCACACGGGGGAGACGCGGGCAGCGGCCACAGCGTCGTGCCAAGGGAGAGGGAGCCGGGCGGCTGCTCCCGGGGCCTCTGCCTGCGTGGGTACTTCTGCACACAACTGTCTTAATTAAAACTTTTTTTTTTTTAAGTCAATAAAGACCATGCATCGGAGCGGCGCTGTGCTTTGCTGGGGGGCAGCCGGGGAGCGCGGCGGGGCTCTCGGCACCGGTGCCGCCTGGGGCTCCGCACGGGCAGCCCCAGGGCCCTCCTGGGGACGAGGGGGAAGCACCTGCAGGGCCTGGGATGTGGGCACCTCATGGACTGGGGCTCCCCGCCCAGCCCTGTCCCATGTGTGCTGTGCTCTGCTAGCAGGTTCCATGAAGAACCCGGGGTTTCCATCTCTGGCTCTGCCCCACAGCCACCCAGACGCAGCCCCGCGCTCCGGCTGGCCCTGCTCGAGCAGAAGGGCGGACGGGACGGTCTCCAGCTGCCTCTTCGAGCCTCCCTGACGGTGACTCCCCTCGTGGTGGCAAAGGCTGCCCCGGATTCAGGGCCGAGGGCCCGGCAGGCGGTGCCGGCTCCAGGCCCTGAGGCGTCGCCGGGGCTGAGTGCAGCCGGGCAGGAGGAGCTGGGCTCGCGAGGAGGCCGCCCGCCCGCCAAGCTGCGGCAGCCACAGGAGCCAACCGCCTCTTTATTAACATACAGACCTAGTCACACTGGAGCCAACCAAAAATACTGAATGAAATAAAGCAGGATATAGATACAGCAAACATCCTGGTGTCACCTCTGTGGACAGCAGTGAGTTCTCCCATCCTTGTGCGCTTGGAAATGATTGTCCACGTCCTCCCACTACAACAAAGCAGCTCCTGGCTCTCCGTCAGCCACGTTAGACTCAAACCCAGCAGAACTAAAGCTCCTGCACCTCACTCTGGCTGGTAACACCCTACACATCCCCATCCCAAAGTTGCAATGGATTAAAAAGCATCAGAAGCACCTGAGACCCTGCGAG
This sequence comes from Rhynchotus rufescens, assembly GCA_032273925.1. Classification (NCBI taxonomy): domain Eukaryota; kingdom Metazoa; phylum Chordata; class Aves; order Tinamiformes; family Tinamidae; genus Rhynchotus; species Rhynchotus rufescens. The sequence goes on from JAVCKT010021679.1 coordinate 10,957, forward strand.
GGGAGGGCGCTGGCAGTGGATGGGGAGCCAACGTTGCTGAAGTTGTTCCTTGCTCTGCCCCATCTCCGATGCATCAAGCGCACTGCATTCGCAAACGTAAGGCACTAAAACCCAACTCTTCACAGGTCCAAACTTCAGTTGTTCTTCAAATTGATGCTGCGGGAGATTTCGGAAGGCCTCTCAGGGCCGGAGCAGCAGTTCTCAGGGCACTGCCAAAAGCACCGAGGGGCTCTGGGCGAGTGATGTTCAGTGACGCTGCAAGGAGGTTCCAGGCGAGCAGGGCCAGTGCGGCTCCGGAGGCAACGTCCAAGGGGCAGGGAAACACTCTCCGCGTGAGCAGGGCCGGGAGCGGAGCCGAGAGCAGCAACGAGGAGCCGGCCGGGGCTGCATCCCGCTCCAAGAGCTTCTCCCAAGCGCTTAGCGGAGAGCTCCAGGACGTCACCGTCACTGAGCGGAGCCGGCTACTCCCACATGCACTTGTTCCTCCAAGACTGCTGCCGTCGGAACCCTGCCCGGCTGCGAGTCCCAGTGAAGGGATGCGGGAGAAGCAGAGGCCTGCAGGGAAGGCCGCTGGCCTCGGCCGCAGGCATGAGGGAATGACCAGCACATGTCCCACCCCGGGAAGCCAGGCTTGACCCCCGCGTGGGGAAAGCTCCTTGGAGCACAGAGGAAATCCCAATTGTGGCCACAGTGAGAGGTTGCAGCGCAGGGCCCAGCACAGCCAAGAGTCGCAGCTCCGAGGAGCTGCTTAACTCGTCACGGCTCCAGCACGCACGTGGGAGCAGCAGCAATGACCAGACCACCAACACAACTGGGAGCCCCTTCCTCAAGCGCCTCTTTGGCTGTAGCTGAAATGCTAAGCGCGGTGCAGGACCGACCCCCTGCTGAAAGCGCCTGAGCTCCCCCGGAGCCCCGCTTGGCTCTGCAAACTTCAGTAAAATGCAGTGAATGATGCATCCTGGTAGAGAAGAGCATGTGCTTTAATGCAACGAGACACTCAGACCCACGGACATTAGCGCCTGCTCCATACGTTCTGCACACAGACCCCAGGAGGGAAGTGAGGGGCACAGTGCCCCACAGCTTTAAGGCATGGACAGGCATTGAAAGCTCCTCCTCCCTCAACTGCAGAGGCTGCTCCTGCCAAGGGCTACAAGCACATGACAATTACAATGCTTATAAAAAGTTTAAAGTGCAAAGAAAATTCCGAAATGCCTTTTAGAGGCAGCCTGACGCGCTCTGGATGACACTAGCCCCTTCCTCTCTGCAGATGTGCTGCCTGTCTCTATGCTTTATTTATTTTTCTTTTTTAAGAAAGGAAAATATTAGCCAAGGCTTAAGGAAAATGTAGACTAAGACAGAAACACATTCCAAACTGGCCTAAAATTTATCTGACCAGGTACTGGAATGAAATCATTTGGTATGATCAACCCAAAGATGAACTTCTTTGCTCAAGCTCACCAGTGGGAAGGCATTCTACTTTAAAGCAGTAAGGGCCAACACATTTGCAAAGGACTTTCCCTCTAAAACTGCCTTGTTTGCAAATTCTTTACAAAAAGCAGATGTTTTGCTCAGGAAGACCAGTCCTGGGCACTTTGTGTTGCCTTTGTGAAGGCAATGCTACCTCTGCAGAGCTCTGCTGCACAGCAGGGGCCTGAGGAAGGTGCTGGGGAGAGCAGGGAAAATACCAGCCCGGGAAGAAGGAAGGGTGGAAGCAGGCAAGACCAGCCTATAGAACAGAAGGGGAAGGGGCTTAGGGGGTTAGAAAGGTCCTTTTGGCACCGCAGGTGCCTCGTTTGTTGGGCTGGCTCAGCTGGAGAGGCTGCGTGGAGGACTGAACCCCAAAACTGCTCCCATTACAGGTGTTTCCAGGTAACTTTTCAGCTCACCTAGTCCAGCTTCCCGTGGTTCTGCAGGTGCCAGGGGAGAGGTCTGCAGGGGACGGCAGCGAGGGGCAGGGCAATGGGCACCAGCAACCACAAACCCACACGGCAGGGGGGCCACGGCATGGGTATCCGCAGCGGCCAAAGGCTGAGGAGCTTCCACTTGATGCAAAGAGACAGATCTGGAGCGAAGCCGGCTCATGATGAAGCACCAGGCAGAACGAGGCGGGGAATCTTGCTCACAAGGGGATTCACGGCAGCCACGGCAAGAGGTGGCCACAGGGAAAGCGACAAGGGCTAAGGCAGCTCGAACGCCACAGTGGGAAGGAGGAATCCGAGCTCGCACAAAGGCTTTGAGAGGAAGGGCAGCAGCATCCCAGAACCTCCCCTCCTTGCCACAGGATATAAAGAAACTGTCCTCGAGTCGCAGCAACTCTGCACCCTGGGACTCAACGTTAGATGCGAAAATCACCATAATGCACCTTCCTGACCCAGAAAATACAACTCCTAAACAAACTGCTTCAATTTTACCCTCAGATCATTAAATATGAGCAATCAAGTCCCTCTCTAATACAGATTTTACTCCAGTCCTTCAGTACCACTCAAAGAATGGACAAAGCACAACTGCTTAAAAGGAGATGTCCCATTATTTGAGTTATAATAGGAACTCACAGGCACCTACACAGTAACAAGCAAAACAAGGAACACGACTGGTTGCAACCCACTTCAAGAGCAAATGGTGGTTAGTGGACAACACGGCCTTAACTTTTCCATTTGCTCTTAACTAGTCATAACCCTGCAGAGAACAAACTGAACAGTTTCAGCTAAGATCTCTCTCCATTAGCTGCATTAAGTACCTCAGTTTGATTCAGATATATGCTTTATTTTCTCCTAAAGAGCCTCACCAGGGACAACGAATGAGCAATAATCTCTAATCTGAATGGATGCTCTAAGATACACCCTAAGTGTCAAGTATAAAACTCTTGCTTTGGTCTCTCACCTCTTTCCCTGGGTGAGGAAGGTACAGCAATGTCCCGTGTAAGAAGCTGAAAGAGGACAGAATTGTGATAGATTTGGGGATAGAAACAGGAGACAATTTCGTGCAGATGCTCTCTGGCTCCCAAAAAAGCAGTATTTTTTGCAGTACTCCCAGCACCACAGCCCACTCTAATTTCAAGATAGCCCCAATCAGCTGAAAACACAAGATGCTGTTCCCTCCTGCTGCTCAAGTTCCCCAAACTAAGCTAAGCTTTATACAAAACTTGTGTTTGCTGCATGTCCGTTACCAGATGGGCTCGACTGAGCCACACAAAGGAACCAAGTGAAAGGGAGTTCCCAGAGACTGCGCAGCTGAAACAGAAACAGCTTTTGACAGCGCGACTCACATCGAAGACTAACATCTGTCTTCCTCAGACAGTCTCTTTCTGCTAATAAAACCTCCAGAAATTCCATTTCCTTAGAGAAGCTAAGGATACACGTTACACGTGTTGATCTTCAATGATGTTTATAGGAATCCACTGAGTTTCAGCGGCCTCACGCAAAAAAAAAAATAAAAATAAAAACAGTATGAATGGTAACAACACCACAAACTTACCAGCACTTCTGTCACCTCAACGATCTGATGATTAATTCTATGTGACTCCCTGTTAGTGAAGGAGACGCTGGGCAAACCTGGCTGGTAGCAGGACACACTGAGCCCCGTCCCTTCACGACGCCTTGTGCCAGTGAGGTAGCTGATGGTGCTATGGCTGCGCGGGCCAATGCGCCGAGCGCTCTGCAGGGAGAGGCTGCACCAAGATCAGCCATGGTGACAGCACACCTGAATTCCGGGTGGGAAGTGCCTGCTGTTCCCGGCCTTCCGTCACGGAGGGGATGGAAAGGACACGGTCCTCAGGGCTTCTCCTGAGCCCTTCCCATCACCCTAAGGCAAAGGCCCCTGGCGCTCGCTCCTCTGCAGGCTTCCTGGCGCGCGCTCCGTGCTGCCCTTCAGTCGCCAGCGCGCAGGGGAGCCTGGCGAGCCAAGGGCTGGAGGAGGGGGATGGCTAGGGCAAAAAGCGGAGAAAGCTTGAAAATTACAAGTTCTAAAATGTACAAAATGGAACACACTGGAAAAGTTTTAAAAATCGCGAGACAAGAGAGGAGACGAAAGAAATACGGGACGAGGAGACGGACTGCGAGATGACGGCAGAGAATTCCAGCTTGGGTCGAGTCAGCCCTATTCCCTTTGGTAGCCACTCAGTTCCACCTCCTCCTTGCGGCGCCGCTGCGTGAAGAGGGAGCTGAAGGGGTAGAGCTTGGCTTTGGCCTGGAAGCGCTGCCCAGCGATGTCAATCTCATACTCGCCTTGGTTGATGAAGTCAGTTGTCACCACGAGCTCCTCTCCGGTCTTCTCATCGAAGTGGTGCACAAAGCCCAGGCAGACGTGGCGCTCCAGGGTGTAGCTGTATGCGCTGCTCGTGGTCTTGCCCACGTAGCGGCCGTTGCGGAAAATGGGCTCCCCCCACCAGGGCCAGAGGTCCATGTCTGTGTCGTGGTCCTCAAGAATGAACATGGTGAAGCGCTTGTACACACCATGCTGCTTTTGCTCTAACAAGGCTTCCTGGCCAAGGAACTCCATTCCCTATGGAGAGATGGAAGCATCTGCTGATGAAAGGAACATCGACCGCAGCAGTTGCTGCTGCGTGACACAAGGTAAGTTAAGTTTGGAAATTCATGCTTTGTCACGACACCTTGCTTCTACATGCAGCAAACCCAGCCAAGGGCTTTTCCAGCACTGGTTTTTGTTCCAGAGGCTAAACTGTGTTAAAAGTTATCAAAATCTAAGTTTGAAGTGGGTCTTAAAAAAAAAAAAAAAAAAATTTTAGTTTTCAATATATTACTGGCTCCAGAAGCATACTGAGTTTTAAGCATTATAGGAAAACAGTAACAGCCCTAACCATTACACCTGCTTCTCTGAATTATTTAATGCAAGCAATCTTTGCACCAGACAAAGCAAAATGAGAATGGAGAAAAAAAGTAAGCGAGAAAGATGGCACCTGCCAAAACAGCCAAGCAGGACACAACTTTAGGAGGTTCTGTGATTAATGAAAACAGAGAATTGCTATCCCTAGTGCCCACCCTGTTTTGACTTCATCAAACACCACTGTGGAAGAAGAATCACAGAATCACAGAATGCTTCAGGTTGGAAGGGACCTCAAGAGATCATCCAGTCCAACCCCCCTGCACACACAGGGTCACCTAGAGCACGTGGCACAGGGCTGCATCCAAGTATCTTTTAAAGATCTCCGGAGAAGGAGAGAAAAAGCTGGTTTTTGCTCCATGAAATTGCGTAAAGAGCTGCCCATGCCCGCTGCGCTGGCAGGCTCCGCAACAGGAGTCAGTGTCAGGTTTCCACTGTACCTTTTCCAGCTTGACCTGGAACTCCCGCCCGCACTCCATGGGAGTGGTGAAGGCATCCAGGTCCTGGCCCCAGAAGGCAAAGAACTTCTCGATGCGCAGGCTGCGCAGCGCGTAATAGCCAGCGTTGCGGATCCCGTACTTCTGCCCCATGTTCATCACCTCATTGTACACGTGCAGGGCATACTGTGAGGGAAGAGTAAAACTCAGCACTGCAGGGAAACACGGGGAAAGGGAGGAGGGTCCTAGAAGCCACTGCTGCTGTTACTGTGTCCTGCCTCTGCAGCACAGCAGGTCTGGTCAGTCAGCAAGCTGCACAGAGCATGGAAACCCTCCCGCCTGGCCTCTCCTGTTGTTAAACTAGATATTTCCACATCCTGAGCCAACTTTGACAATGTGCCTCCTTGTGCACATCCAGAACTGCCTGAAGTACTCACAGCTGTAGCTCTTACCTCTATAGGGATGTACAGCATGAACCCAGGCTCTCCCGTGTGAGTGATGCTCATCACGCGGATCCCATTTGCGTAGCCCACGCTCATCTCCTGCACAAGCAGAGGGGTGAAAACATCCACGCTGGAACACAGCACCGAGATCCAGAAGCAGTACAGTCCATCACAGAGACCACGCCAAGCAGCCCTTTCCCCTTCCTCACTGCCATTTACCACTGGCTTTCATGCAAAGAATTTACATCTAAGAATGCAAACAGTGATATCACATTATTCAGACTTCATAATCTCTTCATGACACTCAGGCAGGAAGCCTCTGAACTAGGCCAGGACAAAAGCTTGTATTCTAAAGGCAAGACAGAGATGGAATAGATATCTGCTCAGTCTTTTAATGTAGCAGGAGACAATGACTCCACAGTCCCTGATCCCAGCTGCCTCTTGCACTGATAGCTTGATAACCGATTGCATGAACTACGCCAAGGCATCAAACAGCACCAAGCCCACTGTGAGTTGAATACTTAAAACAATTTTGCATTTGCCTGTATGCTTAGCAAGTAGAAACTAAAGGGAAGCAGCTCAGAAAGTGAGCCTAGTGAGTGCATTTAGCTCAACTAACTGCAGGAAATATGTATGGTTTTAAATACACTGCTGATTGCCCAACACTGAAAGTTTTCCCTTCTCCCATCCACACTTCAAAACACCTAACAGGGTGAGGAGGAAGGAGGCACAGTTACTCACCTTGCAAAAGAGAGAGGGAAAGTGTTCTGGAGTTATTGGGGCATATGACAACTCTGACAAGACATCCACAGCACGAGGACCAATCAGATTGAGAGCTAGGAAGAGGAAGGTAAGGGTTTTAGGATGAGTAGAGAGGTCTTACCTGGTCTCTGACTCGCATAAATTCTTGCCCCAATTTCTATTGCTCCTTGGGCAGCAGCGTAGCTCATGCCATTTACTGAAATAATAGGTATATTTACATTTGAGAATGAAGAAGAGAGTCATGGGGTTCAGTCAGACTCTTCTGACAGTCTGCAGGAAAGGAAAACTGTCTTATGGACAGGATGGACGAGGAGGAAGAGTCTGAATTGCTGGGTTTGTCCAGTTGTTTGTGAAAGACACTCAAGCACCATTTAGATACCTCAAACAATTAATTGGCCTTAGGCACAAAGCACCAATGGTGGTTTCGGGGTGCACAAGGAGGTCTGCTTTTGGTGATTTCTTACCCGTGTATTTCCAAGTCACATCTTCCACGGTCAGGTTGCTGTCACTGGGCAAGTGATTCTTCAACCAGGACCAGCAATGGACTTGTTGGTCAGTAGGGGAAATCATGAAGAAGCTGCAATAGAAAAATGGAAACCAGGGTACAGTGAATTAACAGCCACAAAATGACTCATTACATTCTTTACCAAGGAACATTCAGCAACAACAAAGGAAAAAGGGGACAAAAGCACTAAGAAGGAACTGCAGGAAGTTTTCTTGAAGAGCCAAGGGTGGCCCAAAAGCCATAAGCATTTTGCAGGAGTATCTGCAGTTCTTCCAAACCAGCGGCTGCTCTGGCTGCTCTAACAGTCAAAACAGAGCTTAATTCTCAAAACAATTTCTTGTTTCAGCAAAAATCTTTTCATACACAATAGTGACTATTATTAACAGCTTCCCAAAACAGAATTGTATTTGTTATGCTGAAATGACAGATATTTGTAGTACAAGTCTCTACAGTATCTTTCATACAAACTGTGAGCTACAGCATATTATCAATACAGACAATACATCTGCAAAAATGATTAAAAAAGGGAAAGTTGAGGGTTTCACAGGGTAGGATGACACTTTTAAGTAATACGTGAATACAGATAAAAGAGGAAGAGAAAGAAAAGCTGTTTCTAGCACTACAGGCTGAAAAGGAGAATATTTTTCACACCACCATAGTAAAAACATGCACAGAAAATGGGCTAGTGAAATAAAACCAATACTAAGTTGGACCACCAAAAAGTCTTTAGAATGAGTACACTTTTCTTAAATTGGCAAGACAGCTCCAAACAGTGAGTCTAATGATTAGCTCGTATAAGCCTGCATACAGAGTACAAACATGAACCACGAAAGAGCTAAGAATCAGAGAAACCACACTGCAGTGTAAGTTGAATTAATTAAGAAGCAGCACCTCCAGCATGGAAATCCAACACGAATACTGCCCAGGAGTCAATAAGGAAACATTCTCTTTGCATTTCAAATGCATACATTAGTCACCTCTAATGCTGAAAACAATTTGCCTTTTCATTTGAGAAACATTTGAAGGCCTAAAAATCTACAGAAATCTATTTGTAGTGCTAGAAAAAGGTGTATTTTTCCCAATAATGGTGAACGCAGCGTTCACCTAAAGAATCAAGGCTTTATTTTGAAGCCAAAGATTATCCAGGGGGATAAATCAGCTAGTGGGTCTCCCGAGGAGGCTCTCAGAGGCCCTGGCAGCAGAGGGGTGATGGTGAGAAGCAGAGCTGTGCGCACAGGTACCTGCGTTTGCTCAGGCGCGCGATGCTACAGTCGTTCTCGTAACCGCCCTGCTCGTTGAGCATGCCCGTGTGCACAACGTGCCCGACCGGCACGTCCAGGTCGTTGGAGAAGAGGTACTGCAGGCTCTCCAGGGCCTGGTCTCCTGTGGACTACAGGAACCGAAATGGAAAAGTCAGACAAGCTGCCTCAGCAACATCGAGTCACTGGGGCAGTGTAAGATGGCACCAAAATATTTTTTTTTTATTCATAATGGCTGTGACATTGCTGGCTCAAGCTTAATAGCATACAGTGGTGAATGTCGAAATTTTAAGAAAGATTTTTTTTTTTTTTAAATAAGCTGGTATTTCTACAAACTAAGCCCTAGATTGACAGAAAAAGA
>JAVCKT010021680.1:0-18439 GCA_032273925.1 Rhynchotus rufescens
TGCCTCCCTTGAGGTATTTATAGACAGTGATCAGGTCCCCCCTCAGCCTTCTCTTCTCCAGGCTGAACAGGCCCAGCCCCCTCAGCCTTTGCTCACAGGGCAGGTGTTCCAGGCCCCTGATCATCCTGGTAGCCCTGCGCTGGACTCTCTCCAGCAGCTCCACAATGTCAATGACAAGATGTATTTCAGGGGACGAGAGGGGAGGCAATGCCTGCTCTACCCTCAGCTCATTTCTGAAGGTGCTAAATCCGCCTTCATGGTGACACGTGGAAGAGCTTCTCCTTTCCAATCAAAATTCACCTTACAGTAGGTGAGAATTGCCTGTGTATGGATATAGCCAGTGGTCAAAGGGGAGAAGACCAAGGATTTCCCTGAGTTCGCTTTTTTTGAGGGGAAACTGTGATGCTCAGGGGTTGAGTCCCTTAATATACCTTTGAGTCTAAAAAATACTAATTGGAAGTGATGGAAAATCCAATTGCCAAGCCTTAAAAACACCTCCAGTGCATTCCCAGGCACTCTGTGCAATTTGGGATGCACTTGGGAGCAGCGGTGGCTCTGTGGGAATAACTCCAGCGGCGGCAGGTCGTGTGCTCTCAAATAGGTCTGGTGGGAAAAGAGATCCGTCCGTCTGGTAGACAAGCAGTGGAATAGAGTGGGGCTTTACATCCAAAGGAGCAGGGGACAGGAGGAAGCCAAAAGAGGAAGGCAAAAGGCACCCTCTCCTTCAGAACAGGGGCAAGGAGACGTCAAATAGGAAAAATTATGTGGAACTTGGACTGTGGTTGAGCTCAGTATGATAAACAATATTAATATGAGGCTTTCTTCAGCACTAGCAATCTGACTGTGCAATTACAGAAGTTTAGTAGGGCTTTGTATTATTTTTCAGTAATATTTAAAAAATATTTACGTTTTAATGTTTTTCCCCCCCCCAAGGAATTATTGATATTCCCATTGCTTTTTATCAACCTTAATATTGCAGTTCCACCTATTTGCAGGCCAGCAATTCACACTAGTTGTTCGCTCACATGCAGATTTATTGTTTTAATCTGACATCTTTTACATGAGGTGATTAAATTTGTTATGTATGAATATGTGAATTACATTTAGATAAGTTCGCGTATATATGAAATACTTTTTAAAGGCAGTTACTTAGATTTTGTTTCTGCACAAATTGCATAAATGTTTTTGTTAAATGGATTTGTAGATGTAATTATTGCTGTTTTCTCCCATAGCTTGATATCCCTAACTTGTTACCTCAGTATGTAAGTTTGAATGCTAAAGCTCAGTGGAAGTTATGTTCCTGATCATTGAAAGATTGGTAAGACATAGAATATTTTGCTCCTCTAAGAAAGTAGGCATTCTAACAGACAAGAAAAGCTAGTTTCAGAATCCAGTCGCTTCAGTATCGTGCTGTAATGTTCAGTAAGGAATGAGAAAGAAAACTTGGAGTAGAAACTTTCCCTCCAGTAGTTTTCCTTGTATGCAGACATTCTCATAATTTTTTGGAGCAATGTACTGTAGCCCTTTCCAAAAATAGCCACTTGAGAGACAAAATGTTTTAACCATTCACTGATACCTGTCATTCCCACTTTAAAGCTGAGTGCTGAAACTTGAAGTGACCTTTACCCATTAAGAAGTGTCAAAGATTAAAAGAGGGTTTTTGTTACTGCTTATGTCTTTTGTGCAAGTGCCAAGTCATACCAACCTTCTGGCAATTTGGTAGCCTTTGGCGTTGCCCTTTCCTTAGAAAACACTACAGTTATTTTACGTCAAGCACACAGTTTTACTAATAACTTTCCCTACTTTATCTACAGATGCAAGTAGTAACAGAATTAAAAACTGAACAAGATCCAAACTGCTCTGAAACTGATGCAGAAGGGGTGAGTCCTGCCCCTGTAGAATCTCAAACTCCAATGGATGCAGACAAGCAGGCTATTTACAGGTAGTAATGGACTTGTGTTCTGTCTTTTGAAGGGTACAGTTTGTTTTTTGGGTTTTTTTTTTTTCAGTAGGCAGATTAAAATCAAATGGTTATATGACTCTGTAGTTTACAGGAAAGAATCAGATCAACTTAGTTTCATTATCAGTCTGTACCCAAGTAAAACTTTCCCTTGTTGTCGGGGTTCCTTATACTTCAGCACAGTATCAAGGTTATTCTAAAGATAAGAATAAGATCATTTAAGGATCAAGTGCAATTTAGCAAGGTATTCAAGCTGTTGAACTATGATCACAGTTTTTCATACTGCAGTTTTTATCTTTAATCTCACTTGAATTTTTATTGTGATTATCAATCTTTACTCCCTGTTCTTTGGGATTGCAATTGCTCAGTAGTTAGCTCTAGCTGGATTAAATCTTGATGTAAAAACAAACAAAAAAAAACAAGAACTAAAATCTTCCTGTGTTAAGTGCTGTGCTGAGCACTAAGTGCAGTTTTGATGAGGTTTCAGTGTTCTTTCACTTTCATTGCTTTATAAAATTGTAATTGCTGCCAGTGAGCACGTGAAAAATGAAGCAAAAGACCTAGCACAAGTCTCCAAATAAGTGGATAACAAAATCCTAGTTCTGCTCTGAGCCAACCTGAATGATTGCAGGGGAGGCCGCCAAGAATAGCTTATCTACTGTTCTCAGTTTAATCAGTCTATATGGCATTTTGTGGTATGTAAGTAAGACTTACACTGAAGAATAAGTGAATTTTATCAGATTTGATCATTTAAATCTGCATTGATCCCATTGGTAACTGCTATCCCCATTTTTAATGCATTGTATTAATGTATATCTTGCCACTTAATTGCAGTTAATGAAGCAATATGCATAGTTTGTAGTTTGTTTATTTCAATATATTTTGCTGCTTTGCTTGTATCTAGATTTAAATGGAAATGAAAAAAAACAGAAACTTTTATTCTATTATAAAAATATTTCTAGTTCTATTATAAAACTTAAGTTTTAAGTTGTGTATGTGTGAGAGAAATACTTACATATTTAACTCTTTTTCCTAGGCACCCACTATTTCCCTTATTAGCATTATTATTTGAAAAATGTGAACAATCTACACAAGGTTCAGAAGGTACAACTTCTGCTAGTTTTGATGTAGATATTGAAAATTTTGTAAGGAAACAGGAGAAAGAAGGAAAACCGTTTTTCTGTGAAGATCCAGAAACTGATAATCTGGTAAGTATAAACAGTTCGTTTTGTATCTTAATCATAATGCTTGCCTGTTTTTCCTAATTTATTGTCTCAACTGGTGCTCATATTTTCTACCTGCTTAAAAAAAAAACCATATAATCATATTATCACATAGTATAATACATTTTTTATATATATTTAGCTTGCTCTCGTTTTATTGTGAATACCTGATCTCCTAAGGGGACTGTGTGATAGAACAAGTCTGCATCCTTGAGCTGACCTCGCAGGAGAAAGGGCTGCTTGACATTTACATTCACAAGCAGAGCCAGGTTGACAGGAGCTGGAAGCATCAATCAGAAAAAATAATGTTTTGTAATGGATATCTAGGAAGATTTAAGTGTGCAATAAATATCCTGTGTGGAACCCCAAAGTGACGTGCCTGATAAAAGCTTCTAACCAAGAAGATTTTACGTGAGAGATACAAGCTGCTGCTTTGAATTGCCTGGAGTGCTGTAGATGAGAGCGTGTCAGGAGGGGCACATATGGTTGCAAGAAAGGGGTCATTTTTGCCTGCTTTCGCAAGCAGGCTGAAGCGTTGGTTTGCATAACTTGATGCCTTTCCAAGTACTTCGTGACTGATTGTCAGTGTTCTGAGTTCTGGGAAGATAGGATTGAAATACTGTCATGAAAGATAGGGCTGAAAAGGGCCTTTGTGTATTGCTAGACAAGTGTGAGAGGAAAGAAAATAGAGGAGAGGAGGGTATGTTGCAGAGTGAGGCAGGCGTTTGCAGCTCTAGCTAAAGAAAGAGGCTTAAAAAGTTAAAAAGTTACCTTCTCAGCTACTTGTTACACCTTTATAATTGTAGCTTGCAGTGTTCTTGACTGAAATATCTTTGTAGTTTGTGTCAATGCTCTTAATCTATGTAAATATGAAGTCAGGTTAGTTTAAATCCTCTGTAGGGATGGATCAGGTTAATGTAACTTTGTTCTAGCTGCTACTTAGTTGTGGAGCTGATGACTTGTGTGGTGTCAGGAACCACCACCAAGGTGGTTTTCAATGGTCTGGCTTGTTTGCTTTGCAGAAGGTTTTACTCTCAATTTGGAAACATCTTGAGTTTCAAATGCAATTTTGGGCTAGATGGTAGACCAAAAGAATGGACTTCAGGAAAATGGCAAAGCAGCCAAAGGAGGAGTCACAGCTACCTGTTAGCTACCCCACAGTACCTTGTGCGTGTTAAATAACTCCCAGTATGTAAAGATAGTCTCAGTATTAGTGTGAAGATTTTCAGTTTATAAATGAAAAAGTATTGACCTATTTGAGCCAGAACAGATTTTAACCACAGAGTCTTTAATATCTTAGTCTTTAGATCTCCATGGGCAAATTCTGATGCAGCCCACCTAAGATGTACAGGTTTTACGATAACTTCGTTTTCCAAGTGGAGGTCATTTTAATGTGGTACAAAATCTTTTGGGCTTGCAGTTAAAGGAGTGAGTTGTAGACAGAATGAACTAAGTAATATATCTGTCTTGGGATCTTGCTAAGTATCTAGAAGGTTGACTGCCAGGTGTATAGATAATTGTAGAATAACTTCATCTCTTTCAGTCTGCAATGTGTTTATTGGTTTTGCCATTATCAGTGGCAACTTCTAATGGCAGTTTGGACATCAGTTGTGAATTTAAAGGCGCTAATAAAATTTACTTTTTGAATTTTTTTTTCCTCTTAGGGTCTTTTGTGCATGTATTAGCTTCCTGTTCTTTACTCCAAATAAGAATGAATTCTGTTCCACCTAGAGCTCAGCTTCGGGTTATTTTCCTCATTTGCAGCTCTCTGAATTTAACGCAGGAGGAGGAAGCCTGTGTTCCAGTGGAGCTCCTGGAGCAACCCTCCGGAAAGCAACCTGAGGAGGCCTGGTTCAGCTAGCCCTTCTTCCCACTTGACCCAGCTGTGGGTTTTGTACCGCCCAGGTCTCTTGGTTTCTGTGGTTCTTGCGTTGTGGACGGGCTGGCTGCACGGTCCTGGCTGACTTTGCCCAAAATGAATGCGGAGGCCTAGGCCTAGGAGGCGCCTAACTGCAACAGCTGAGGTCACTGCTCTCTTAAACTGGAGCCGCACTGCAAGGCGGCCCTGCCTTTGGCTGGCGCTCCCGTCTGTAGGGGTATTGTCAGCCTTGCCTTGCTGTTACCAGATACCCAGTGAAATCCGAGCGTGGCTTCTCCTGCGCCTCTCCCGGAGCAGCTGCTGCCGCCGCAGCACAGGGGAGAGAGGGAGAGTTTCCTCAAGCTGAGGAGCAGCTGCTCTTTTCCTCAGGCTCTGCTGCTGCTTGAGACACTGACGCTGCCACAGGGAAGGCTGCGGTTCTTCTTCCTCGTGTCATATCAATAAAATAAACACACCATTTTTTACGTAAATTTAAAAACGTCTGTGGGGCTGGAAATAGCAGGAATCCTAAGACTGTGTTCCTTTTGTTACTTGTCGTCCTTCCCCTCCCTTTTTTAACTCTGATGCTGAATGAGCCGGGCACTCGAAGGGAGAAACCAGCTCCCTTGGCGACTAGAGCATCATCTGTCAGGCATGGACATTAGGTCAGAATGGCCAGAAAGGGAGGTCATTAAAAGTTGTATTAGATTGTGCTAACCTGAGTTGCTCTTAGCAAGCTAGATTACCTTTTGTTACTTTGATGTTATGGTATCTGTTCCATTCTGAATTAATTGGTGGTTTCCTTCCTTAATAGTGTAAATTACTTTGGCACTGGGATGTACAGTGAGAATTCCTTGGAGATTTCATTTTAAGAACAGTCTTGGTACATTCATGGACCTCTAAATAGGTCCTGTAAATAGGCCTGACCCTAAGCAGGTTTTCGATCCTTTTTGGTTTTGATCCTTTTCAATCAAAGGTTTTTGATCCTAAATAGGTTTTTGATCCTTTTCGATCTTTATAGAGGCCTTCACTTCAAGTTACCAAGTCAACAGACTCCATTTGGGCTCTTGAAACCCTATGGCAAAGGGTTTGGTCAGTATAGAAATAATGATACTTACCCAAGCGTCCCTTTCGGGTACATCATCCATATAGAGAGTTTGCAGTGAGACGGATGGCAGCATTTCCACTAATCCTGATGGCTTCTGGATTGTGTCAGAAAAGTTTTATTAGGGTTCACTGTATTTAAAGGAAGAAGAATTTCTCAGAACACGTTATAACAATTTTGAAAGTAGAAAAACACTGACACTTCCCTATGCAAGGTTTCTTCCTTAAATGAATTTTTAAGAAATGCTGTTTGTGACATGGTCTGGAGCAAATTTGTTTGTTTGTTTTATTCAGCTTTGTGCAGCTGTTGCTGTGTTCCTATTTTTTGGTGTGATTGTTTTCATGTGTTTAAGACAGGGATGGTTTTGGCCTTAGTTCTCACGAGGTGTTCTTGAGCTCTGTGACCTTTGTTCATCACGCGGCTGAGCAGAACAATGGGATGGCCCCTGGGTTAAGTATTTCTCTGGAAAACAACAAAAAAGCTGCAATTTTGAATACAAGCCTGCACAAATAAATGAATAAATAAAAGCCCTCAAAACTATGTTACAGGTTCCCTGAGGCAGTGAGGTTTCATTAATTTTTCTCTTCCTTTATTGGAGAAATATGAGGTGCATTTTTTCCTCTGAAGGAAGAGCGTAGCACAAGAAAATGCAAAGTTTTGATTGATTTATGGTTTGTTTTGACTTTAATTCACTTCTTATTTTGTGTGTCAACTACAATTTGAAACTAACCGAGACTGAGGAAGGATCTCTTCTTATCCAAACACATGCTGAGAAATAAGTGATATAAATACAGATAATGGTTTAAGGGGCGAAAAAATAGTCTGACTAAACAGAACCGATTCATCACCAAGACAGTCAAATATTGTGTACCCAAGGATGTATTATTTATTACCTCAGGCCCAGCACAGCAAAGAGTAGATGAGGGAGACTAAAAAAACTTCTGATTAAGGTGTTTACTAATGGATGCACTCTCTGTTGGTCTGCTGCATATAGAGAATTTTATGATTTAAGTGTTTGGGTTTGCAATTATTGCAGTATTGCAGGAGATAGTCATTAATATATATGAAAGAAACATATGCAACCTTCCTTAAATTTGCATAGGTTGTTAACTCATTTATGTTTAAGGGCAGTTCTAAACTATTGTAGAGGGCTATTCTAGAAGATTGGCATCTTATATACCTCAGTGATGGGCCATTACAGGCTTTTGGTGTTAAAAGCTCCCAAGAATTACTGGGTTTTAACTTGTAGAAACTACTTTGTGCATACAGGCATATAGCTGTGGCATTCTTTTTTGGGTTTTTTTTTCCCCTGCAATTGTGATTTTAAAGATTTTTTTCCTTTTTTAAGATTTTTTTTTTTAATGTTGGCAGAAGGAGAAAAAAAAAAGAGAACAGGAAAAGATATGTTGGAACGAAAGTTAGGTATCATAAGATGAGTTGACCAGCCTTGATCTCCTTAAGATGCTTTGAATACAGACTACTTCTACTCCTAGTTAGGAGGAAAATGGCACCTTATCACTTTGTAAGTGATCACTGGATTCCATGCTCTGGCCACCTAAACAACCTTGTGCATGTGACACATCCTTCCAAATAATGGTAAAATGCACCCAAATTACCAAAAATTTTGCACTATATTCTAAAATATAACCAGTTTTATAAAACAGATTTTTCTTGGAGATCTAGAATTGCAAGTGTTGGAGGTGGTGTCACGCTGGTTAAAAATAAAACGAGGAGTTATTTTGCCAGTCTCTTGTGTGTGTATTTGAATGACCTGGATCTGCTACTGCTCCTTCAAAAGTGGCACCATCTGAATTTGGTTGTGGCTTTTGATCTTCTGCCGTGACCCTTGCTGTCACACTGCTGTTCTTGTTCAGCATGAAGCACCACCAGGAATCTCACCATGATAACGATTCCCGTCGTGCTTGTGTCTCCTCTACTTCACTATTTGTCTGACTGGGATTTTGTAAAAAAAATGTTTAGTTGCTGCAAGCACTGCTGAACAAGGTGACAGGCTTTTGAACCTCTCTATTCTAATTTTATACATAAATTAATGCTAGCAACTTTTGAGGGTTGGTATTTTTTATAGAAAAGTGACGGGACGTTTCCTGTATTGTTCCCTCCCAGCAATCTGTGTGACAAACTTAGGCTGAGTTAGAAAAGGTTCTTCTCAGAGTGTGTCAAATTTATCCATACACTGTCACTTTTCTTGGTTCAGGGTATAATGTGCAGCTGAACCTTACATTTCTGACCTGTAGACCGAGTCAACTACTACTTACAAAGTAAGTTTTGAAATGAGCAGTTGTTTTCATTTTGTTCCTAAAATATTTTCCCATTGTTTCCCTAGATGGTAAAAGCAATCCAAGTTCTACGTATCCATCTGCTTGAGCTAGAAAAGGTTAATGAGCTCTGCAAGGATTTTTGCAGTCGCTACATTGCCTGCCTGAAGACAAAAATGAATAGTGAAACTTTATTAAGTGGAGAACCTGGAAGTCCTTATTCACCTGTGCAATCTCAGGTACGTTTTGAATAGTTATGTGGATTTTTTGCTTAAATTTCCTGAAGAAATTACGAATATCTTCTATTGCTCTTAGTTTGCAGAGGCAATTTCTGCAATTTCTCAAATCTGTTATTGAGATAAGATAGAATTGTGCCTGGGGGGGTGCACACGTGCTCCACTGTGTGACTGGCAAATTTGTTGAAATGTGGCAAAGCTTAAAGAATCACTTTTCATTTGGAACCCAAAACCTATTAGACATCCAGTCCTATGGGATGGTCCTGACGTACAGAAGGATTTGCCAAATATTCTTGTCAGTCTTGTAACTTAAATTTCTCTATCTGCCATCCCTGCTTATGGTTTTGGTATCTGAAAGGGTGGAAAGAGGAGGCTGAAGTTAGGCAAAAATGACTTTTAAAGGGTGTTTTTGTATGACTGTGACAGTCTTACTCCAGTAGAGACTGGAAGAACTGATTTTTGTATGTGGAAAAGAGTAGAAATTATTCATACATATTAAGGCATGTGTGAAAGTTTGTATGGTCAGTGTGAGTAACTTTCTGGAGCCGAGTAAAACACATTAGGCATCCTGTATACATACTATATTACTATATTAAGTTGGAAGGTGTTAAGGTAATAACTGAAATTGCTTTGATGCTTGTAATAATAAAAGCATAAAGGGTCCGTTTCATTTTTCTTCTTTGTGGGTTTGGATACTGCTTTTTCTTAGTATTCATATACCTAGAATCCTTTTCCCCCTAAAATTTCTGCAGGTAGTTTTATGTCTTTTCTATCAGTTGCTTTCCTTAGGGTTTTCAAAGATATTGATTGGTGGTAATGAGAAAGTTAATGCAGGTAATGAGGAACCTCTAGTGAAGTCTCTTTCTCTATGAAGTTAATCTGGTGTGTTAGCTCCCAACATGGTTTTAGAGCCAAAAGAGAGCCAAAATTACAAAAGCATGCTTTATCTCCTTTTTTTAAATTATTATTTTTTAAAATTAAAAAAAAAGGCAGCAACTAATTGTTTTATTTTTCTAGCAAATTCCAAGTGCCATTGCAGGCACACTCAGTCCCCAAGGGATTATGGTGCCAGCATCAGCATTGCAGCAGGGAAATGTCACTATGGCAACAGTAGCAGGTATGGCAAAGTAAAGAAAAACTGGCACCTTGCTCTTCATTTCTTCCATAGTTGCTACAGAAAATACGCAATTGCTACTTAAAATGTATGTTTTTGTTTTATTTAACCCTAATAATGGCTAAAAAGTTGGGGGTAGGATACAGTCAAGTGTCTTAGTGCTTTCTGAATGATAGTTGAATTTCCATGCGTACCAAGTAAATATATGAATAGAGGTTAGAGTTTAAATACAATTTTAAGAGAACTTTTTGTGCAACACAACTTTTGCTAAAAGTCGTTTCGGAGACTGGGCTTATGTTTTACTCATTTTTCTAAAAAACAAAACAAAACAAAAAGCATCTGTTTGAGAGATATGTATAAATTGAAGTATTGCACTGTTCTCCTGCCTTATGCGATTTTGAACCCCGCCTGAGATCCTCTGAGCAACTATTTCCTGAGCAGCTACTTTATTCGATGAACTGGTAGGGGGATGTTCCTCCTCCTCCCTTCAAAGAGAGGAGAGAGCCAGGTGGAATTACCCAAAGGCAATAAATTTCAGCTTTGTGATTGATGTGAACGAATCTGAATGGAGGCTGAAACACAAAGGGATCATTCTTGCACTCACTTGCCCTTGGCCCTTCCATCCTGCTGCTGCTTTCCCTGGGCACTGGCGTTTCTGTAGGGCTCAGGGAATGGCTGACAGTTACACAGACAAAACTACATCTGCTCTTGCTGAGTTACCACACGGCTGCAGAATTGCCAGTGTCAGCACCAGCAAGAGGCAGATGGGAAGAAGGGCAGGAGTGCCCCTTCCAGCGTTAGCCTGCACTTAGGTCAGCGTGGAAGTATGGCCAGAGCACAGGCATCTACATCTGGAAGGTGTTTGGGGGGTGGTAAGTCATAGCCCCTGCAATTTGTATAGCTGGACACTTCATATTTTAGAATGTCATATTCCCCCCCTTTTTTCAGTATTTGCTATGGACTGGCTTCAGCATCTCCCATTGAACATGGTCGGTGTTGTGGGGCTTTTCTGGTCCATATTCTTCCCCCAATCCCATCCCTCAGTTTAGTGACTGTGTAGTATATGGAACATGAATTACTACCTAACTTGGATTTATAAATTCTATTTTTGGGGAGCTCAGATGCTTAACTATCAGTTACTGCAGTGCAAATATTTTGACAATAAAGAATTTAAAGTCATCAGTAGGATCAGACTTAGCCTAGCTAAAGTACAGGGAACATATTTACCGTGTATTGTTGTGGGTGGAATAAATTTTAATGTAGCAAAAAACACATCTTACGTGTCTACTCTAAACTAATAATTTATATGTTGTCAAAATTGTAATACTGTCTGTGCTGATATATATGTTTAAAGAGAATGACTGATTTTCTTATCTATAATTTCTTTATTGTTGTTTTTTGTTTGAAGGCGGGACAGTGTATCAGCCTGTCACTGTGGTCACTCCACAAGGTCAAGTGGTGACACAAGCACTGTCACCTGGGACTATTCGGATCCAGAATTCTCAGGTTTGTTTCATCGGCTTTTTGGGAGGGTGTCCTGGGCTCAAGTAAATCTAATTGTGTTAAAGAGTTTGGTTTAAATCTGACATGCTACCAGAAAGAGCTCTGTGCACAAATGTGTAATAACAACTGGTATAAAATTAATGCAAACACTGCAATAATATCAGTTTTACAGCATGGCATAAGCTCCTAGACACTACAGATCGTGGCAGTTTCTAGCTGTTACCATTTTTTTTAGCTGCTGCTGTTGATGGCGAAGCAAGAGTTTGTTCAGGGACGATTAAAAACCAGATACCTTAAACTACTTCAATAGTAAACACTTGCTCAATGAGTAAAGCCTTTCTGATTGCTGAGCTAGGCTTATGGCAGCGTGGATTTACCCTGTTGGGTTACGATGGCGCTGCTGGCGTCGTAAATTGGGCTTTATCAGAAGGATGCCACCAGTACTGTGAAAAGTTAGTAGTGCTGAATTTGTGTAGGTTGAAGTGTTTTGTCATGAAACTATCAAAATATTGAGCTGCGACGAGGGGTGATCCTCATGTAGTGCTCGTCAGAGCATTTCCTGAAAGCTGGAGGACAGTAGCCTTTTGGGGAGGCTCTTTGGAGTTGGGTCAGGAAAGCCCTAAGGAAAAAAAGATAAGAAAAAGAAAGCATAGAAATGAGACAATCTTAAGTTACGTTGGACTTTCTCTTAGAGCAGAAAACAGTAAATCAGCCCTTTCAGGAACCTGGAGCCAATTACTAATATGAATTAGGAGCTATTGTATCCACACTATAAAAATCTATTGGTAATTATTGACTCCTCTTCTCTTCTTCTATCTCCCCTACTATCTCCCCCCAAAATATCCTTAGAGAATTCTTACCTTCCTTTTCTTGGCAGCAGTATGAATGTACTTGCCCACGTTCTGCCTTAGAGTACATGCAGTTTTGTCCTTAGATATCTTTTGGAAGGACATGTGTAAAATTAGTCTCCTAGACTGCAGTGCTTTTGAAGAAAAATAATTTTTATCCCTCTGATGGGGAAAAAAAAATAAGATACTGCATGGAAAATAATATGAATTTTAAAAGCTTGCCCTTCAATATATTATCTATCTGTGGCTTCTCTTGATATTAATAGGAATCTCAGAACCACCTCTACCTAGATTTGGACCCCTGTTCCTTGCCAACAATGGGAAATCCCTCTTCACGTTCTTCTTTCAGTATTTGAGTACCATGGAAGTGGGAAGGAAATACTAGGGGAAAGCCGTGAAAGTTCTTTACAACAAATCCCCTATAGATAAATATACTATTTAGGATGTAAAATGTTATTTTAGAGAGATAAATATGTTCCAGATATGTATATTATACACACATATTTATGCACACATGCCTATATAAATATATAAAATATACTTATATGAAATATATAACTGTATATAAATATATTAATATAAATGTATTTTTGTATACGTATATGTACATAGAAATATATATTCCTACACATACAAATGCAAATTATGAGTTTATGCGTGTGTGTGTGTATATTATATTTATCTATACATATATATGTATATGTATGAATGCACACACATATGCTTGTTGTAACTTGATAGTATAAATCTAGCTCATACATGACCTTTAAAACTTGTTGTATACATGGCATTGACATGACTGGCTTGAAGAAATTGATCTGTGTTGTTTGAAAAAAATGTTCTAGAATGATTGGAGTTACAGTTTTCTGAAAGAATATCTCGTATACAATTTGTATATTGTTCCTTACCAACTTTGCCCAAATTCTGAAGAATATATCCACTGATACTCAGAGGTGAAGTGCTTGGTTTTTGGTTTTTACTATCTAATTACTACCCAATTCTGCGATTACTATGTTAATTTCTTTATTTCTCCTCATGTTATATTTGCAGCTTCAGCTGCAATTAAACCAAGATCTAGGCATCTTGCATCAAGATGATGGCTCATCAAAAAACAAAAGAGGAGTTCTTCCCAAGCACGCTACCAATGTGATGAGATCTTGGCTCTTTCAGCACATAGGGGTAAGGACTGAAGATGATCAGGAATCACAAGGTTTGGTGCAACTCTTAATATAATCTCTTACAATTTACTTCATAAAGAAGGTAAATCTGTTACTTGTACTTTCAACAGACTGTCTTTCCTTTGCAAAAAAATATTTGTCCTTGAAGGACAAGTAGGTCTTACGTTATGGTATAGTGTATTTATAGTGTGGTTATTTTCTGATTTTAGCAATTGATTCTACGACAGACAAGCTATACAGGAAAATCTACATGTTTATTTCTATGCTATGTGTGCTCTCTTCATTTGAGGCATTATTTAACGAGAAGAAACTTGTCAGTACTCTCATGTGACATTGCATTTGGACAGCATAACTAATCAGATCTGATCACATGCTGCATTGCCAGGAGATCATGCTCTTTAACACTGTCACCCATGAGAAGTTCTCTTCTTCTGAATTAGACAGTAGCAATTTAATGGTATCATAGACACTTTCAAGGGTAAAACCAGTTTTTGTCGTGAAGCACTCTGTTAAATGATCTTATCTACAAAAGTTCGTGTGGTTTCTTAAGCTTATGTTGCTAATGAGTCAGATGGCCTTAGTCTAGCAGCTTTTATCAATTGTGAGATAGGAGTCCCTGTTTTTGATGAGGAGATAAAATGGAAGCTTACACCTTTTTTTTTTTTTCTTTCTTTCTTTCTTTTGGGGATTTGCTTTTTATCCTGTTTAGCATCCATATCCAACAGAGGATGAGAAGAAACAGATTGCAGCACAAACAAATTTGACACTACTCCAGGTTAACAACTGGTAAGACCAGAAACGCTTGCTTAATGTCTGTTACTGTTTCCACATGCTTGCAGCATACAGAAATAATTAAAGAGTATACCATGGACATCTGGAATCAAGCTTGCTGTGCATAGTACATGCATGTTATTTTTATAATGCATAAGCTATGATAATACTTGTGCCATTTAAATTCAATAATGACTCTGTAAAACTTTTATCAGTAAAGAATTTATTTTCTATAGCTGAAGGGATGGAAAGTTTTGTTCCTTTCGCAAGTAGAGATCCAAGTTAAGAGGATTTAGTGATCTGTGCAAAGGCTCTGAAAAATGTGCCTTAGTGATCATAAGAAGATGCTGTGGTTTAAGAAGATACTGTCAACAGGTATTTGCCCTTATCTTCTCTCAGGGGTATTACCCCCTGAGCAGTGATGTCCATGTGGAATGTGTCAGTGCCTCAACTACTTGTGTCTTGGGTTGACATATTTTTTAAAGCTATTTTTCACTCAAGGTATAAGAAAATAGTCCCAGAGGAGGAGCAGAGGTGCCAATGTGCATCCTATTCTGCTCAGGGTATTGATTCCTAAAATGGTTGCAGATAAGTCCACCAGGGCTCTTCCCCAGCTTCCCAACGTGATGCTGGCTGGCTGCATGCCTGCACTGGGGTTCACTGGGGGCTGCATTGACCTGGCAGTGCACAGATTCCCAAGGTAGGGTACTGCAAATAGGGCTGCATGGTGTGCTGGTAAGAGAGCTTTTTGATGCTGGGAGTTGACTGAGGAGCCTTGTCTTGCACCATGTGGACCTGCCAGCTCCACCCTGCCTCTTTCCACGGCTGACAAAGGGGGTCTCTGCGTGTGCCTGGGCAGGTGCAGCAGGGAGGGCTGCCCAGGGGCACGGACACCTCCTGCGTCCCACAAGTAGCCACAGAGAAACTGCTTCAGTTAATTGCTGGTAGGGCAGTGAGATGTGGGCTAAGTATTTTGTTATTCACTAGCAGAGTAGGGCAAGGGCAGCAATTAGTAGTGTAGAGTAAACAGGCAGAGATTAAGGAGTGAAAAGAAGTTGGGATTGAAAAATGTGTTTGATATTGTCTCTCCAATCAAGAACCAGGCCTGACAAAGCCAGGGAGCCTACAAAGCAAGTCATGCAGGAGCTTAGGATAGCAATTTAAACCAGTCCAAACAAGGCAGGAGCTACATTTTCAGGTGATTCCTAATGAGAAAAGTGTCAGCTTTTTGAATTGTGCCATCAGCAGGTCCTCTGGTGATCAGCTTTTAATAAGGTCTTGCAATGTGTGTTTCTCATGCCCTCTGGAGAGCTTCTTCCTCTGCAGATGGAGGGAAGAGGCTGCCAGCAAACAGATGAGAGCTTTGTAGCTTTCCTAGCTGGCTTTCAACATCGAAGGATGCCAGTGTTTTGGGAGGAGTTTCACATATTTTAAAAGAGGAAAAAGAAAAAAAAAAAGGCAAGGTCAAGCTGGTTGGGAGATGTGATAATTTGCAATTTTAGTAATTCTGATTTAATTTTTTTTTCATTGCATACTTTGGTTGTGTTTAGGTTTATCAATGCTAGAAGGCGAATTCTTCAGCCAATGCTGGATTCCAGTTGTTCCGAAACTCCAAAAACAAAGAAGAAAACAGCTCAGAACAGGCCAGTTCAGAGGTTCTGGCCTGACTCCATTGCTTCAGGAGTTGCTCAGCAGCAATCTAACGAGCTTACAATGTCAGATGGTAAGGAGAGCTAGCTAGAAAGCAGACCACACAGTTAATCCTCTCTAGCACAGAATTTGAGTGGTTGATGCATTTAGTGGGAGGGAGCTTCTCAATATTTCTGCAAGACTGTTTGAACAGACAACAGAAATGCATCGTTTTTTTTCCTTAGAATTTGTTTCTGTGTTTTCAGAGGGTATTACTGGAAGTTATACTGAGAAGCTTTTGCTTTTGTTTCAAAAGTTATGAAATGATGTAGCAAAGGTTAGATATACATGCACATTCTAAGACACGAGTTGCACATCAGTCATGTTCTCTCTGATTAGCAGTATTGGACTAAACTTTGAGCTTTGTGATTCTGCCTCCTGTTCACATTCCTTTCAGTACTGCTTGAAGGGCTGAGCATCTGCAGTTCTGTACATGCCTCAGGTGTTTCAAGTTGAGTACTGAGAAGTGGGGAGGTACAACAGAGCTTCCAAAGTTTTCTCTTGAGTAACTTTGTTAGCAACAGATCATTAAAATATTTTTCTTTTTAAAATGGAATCTAATTGCTTTAATCTCAGGACCATCCTTTCGTTCCTGTAGCCTACCGCTTTATTAAAACTACAAACATAACAAATTACAAACCTGTAGCAGCTTTCCCCTTAGCCTCTGCTGGACCTGGCACCAGCTTTATCCATTTAAGTCATCTTGAACATCTCTGAACACTCCCATTTTTTTTTCTGCGAAGAATTAAGCTGCAGTACTCTGCAAACATTTTATTGCAATGACTTGAGTGGAGAATTGTTGCAATGAATGTCCATAACCCAGCTGGCTTGGAGCCAGCTTTAATTCTGGGACTTCCTAATCTTTAAATGCTTGACGAGCTGTATTACACAGCCTTTATCTGAATGCAGTTCCTTAGGTTTGCTTCCTATTGATTAGAAACGAACTCTGTTATCTACATCTCTGTATTACTGAAAAAGAGCTGAGGAAAGATGCTCAAGCGTGGTGGTTTTGCTTCTCTCCAGGTGCTGTTGTAACAATCACAGCCCCAGTCAACATGAATGTAGACAGTCTCCAGTCCCTGTCGTCCGATGGTGCTACTTTGGCTGTTCAGCAGGTCATGATGGCAGGGCAGAGCGAGGATGAGTCCGTGGACAGCGGCGAAGACGACGCAGGAGATCTCTCGACGACAAATATCAGTGGGCTGGTCTTGGATAACAGCGATTCTCTGCAGTAGGAATCAAGAAAGAGTGACAAAATGCTTAGGAAAACGAATGAACTGACTGACTGTTTTTATAGTTTGCACAGCAAACATTTTACACAAGTTTTATTTCTAATATGTTTTATATGTAGATATAGAAGGGTGCACTTTTTTGTATTTCATAGTAAGCTTAAAGAGTGTTTTTGCAGGTGCAGCAACTTCTTTCAAATGTGTTTTTTATTTCTTTTCATTTTCTTATTTCAGAAAATTATATCTAGTAATATAAAGAACCACATAAGCACCCCTTTGTTCTCTGATGAATTGGAAGTGCTGCGGTTTCTAAAGAATTATGCAGTTTCAATTAGTGCTGTTATTTAACACAGCTCTTGATGGGCAGGTGATGTAAATTTAAAGCATGTGACACTAGTGTGTGGAACTTGATCATTGCGTTAGATACATATATTTGAAAGATGCTTCTGCACCTTAAAAACTGCTAGTCTGAGGTGGACAGCAACACACAAAAAGAAGATGGTGATGTGTGATTCAGTAGCGAATGTATGGCAATTTAAATAAGTTTAGTTTCTCTCATAGTCAGTGAGCCTGTTTATCATTTGCTAAAAAAAAAGAAAAAAAAAACTCCTATTTTTACCTTGCCGGGATTATTGGATAAAAAAATATTTTTATAAATTCAGTAGGAATTGGGATGACGACTGTATTAAGCAGGAGAAAAACAAATTTCCAGAGGGGAAAAGAAAATGTTTAGTATTCCTATTTGGAAGGTCTGAAAACTGACCCAATTTAATAAACAAGCCTACACTAGCGTCCTATGATTCTCAGCTATCCCATAGTGGTGTAGTATATTTGATAACAGCCTACAGAACAGCCCACTGTTTGATGGGATTTTGATATTGTCAAACTTTGATTTATATTATGTGTAAATTAATATTCAAATAACATTAACGCTGTATCTAAACGTGTATCTGAAGATGTTTGCTAAATGGGTATTCAGGTAAGTAAATTCAAATACCCACAACACTTCCAGTTATTAGAGAAATTTAACAGTTTATAGTTTGTCCATCTGATGCTAAAAAATGAAAAGTTGCCTATTATGCAGTGATGAATTTGCTCTCTCTTTGCTATTTTGTTGCATTTGAAATACTTTTTCCCCCATACAAAAAGAAATAATTTATGGATTTATATAAAGTTTCTCTTGAAAGCTGCAGGTCACTGCTAGAGTATACAGCAGGCTTACTAGAGTAGGAGATCCTTGTGTGTCCTTCAAAAATTGAGAGCTTGTCATGAAAGCAGTTTTTTGTTTTGTTTCTTTTTTTTTTGTGGTAATAGATAATTTCTTCTTTCCCCAAGTTTGGAGTCTGTGTCTGTCTACCCGTGAACACTTAGTTCTGGAACTTTGTATTCCTGTTATTAAGTACAAGTCTGCAAGTAACAGACTCCAAGAGTCTCATGGTATTATCAAGG
>JAVCKT010021680.1:25264-40148 GCA_032273925.1 Rhynchotus rufescens
GAGCGTGGACGGGCCAAGACATAAGACATCTATTCTAACCCCACCCAAGATGCCTTGGAAAAGTTGGGTTTTTTTTTTTGTTGTTTTTTTTTTTAGAAAATAGCTTGCAAGAATCTTTGGTTATGGTAACCGATAGGAGCAAGTGACATCGGCAGCACCTCTTGTCTTGAAGGTGAGACTAGGTGCTTTCTACGCAATAATCAGTTTCTAAACAATAATAAACAATTATCCTGACACATGTGAAAATGGCATCACCAGGCAAATATTTTGCTGCATTCCCTGCCCTCAAGGGACTCTTGCCCTGTGGAGCGCGAGAAGGAGCTGAGCAGATTTTGAGTCGCGCTGGATATCTCAACTGTTCTGCTCTGCAGAGTTTAAACAGACTGGAAAATGACGGCCACGTGTGTGACGGCCACACAGACATCTTCAGGACAGAAATGACTCCTTTACAGTTTCTGATCAGTGAGCAGGAATATCCAGCCACACAAAAAAAGAGGAGCTGACATTACGGCCTTACAGACTAATCTTCTTCAAATACTAGAAGATACTGCTTTCCCTTGAAGATAATCATTTCCAGATTCAGAAAACTGGTCCCCTTAGTACAGTCTGTATTGGCAAAAGTTGTCTTACCAAGGCTTGTGCTCCTGGACATCACTCAGGAATCCATTTTTAATCATCCACTTATCATTCAAAAATTTGGACCTAGAAATCATGAGCAAAGATGTTTGTAAGTAAGTGCTCAGTGGGACGCTGAGCTGTGTCTCATGCACCAGACCTCAGCACTGCCTCAGGGCTCCCATGGTTTGTGCAGCTGGCTGCTCCTAGCCCCTTTTAAGGTCAGCAGGAGCGGCGGGTGCTCAATAACCCTTAGAAACACGCCAGCTATTTACGTGCCTAACTGGAGGCACGCCGTTTCCAAAACTGCAGCTTGACTGACTCTTACTCTGTGCAGTAAGTCAGTGACAGGAAGAAACAAAGCCCAAGTGTCCCAACACCCAGCCCCTGGCTCTTACCACTGAAGGATACTATTCCCTCTGTACTTGATTTTTGTTGGTGTTTATTTATTTAGGTAAGCTCTGTGCTGGGAGGGCTCCAGGCAGGCTCGCTCCGGGGCGCTATGGGGATTTTACTGCTGGCTCTCCAGCATTCGCCACGGCAGCACCCAGGCGCGTGCAGAAACTCACATGTAGTTCCTGACGGAGTCGGGCAGGATGACAACGCAGCGCTGCCCTTCCTTGAGGTCCCGGGCAGCCCGCACGGCCACCGCCATGGCGCTGCCTGAGCTGCCACCTGCCCGCGCGCCGGGAGACAGAGACGGACGTCAGACGTGGCCCGGGCGCCGCCAGACGTGGCCCGGGCGCCGGCTCGCAGCCCCACGCGGGCCCCGCTCCGCCCTGGCCTGAGGGGCGAAGCCCTGGGGCCAAGCTGCGGGAGAAGCGGCGCCCTTGGAGACCGGAGAGCCCACAGCGCTGGGAGCGGGAGGCGAAGCACGCGAGCCACCTCCTGCGGCTCTCCAAGAGGGACTGGGAAGGACTCGAGGGGCACCTCCATGTGGCTCTGGACAGCAGGCTCATGAGGGAGCAGGAAAAGTCACCTTATGGCTGGCACTCTTTGGGAGGCACAGCCAGCAGGCCAGGAACTCAAACGAGTGGTCACGGGCACAGTCACAGCACTGCTGCCCATGCTGCACCCTTTCCTTGAGCAAGGAGGTCAAACCTAGAGCTTCCAGGCTGACAGATTCGCTTTAAATAAACCACAAGGGTGGAAGAAATAGACAAAAATCACATTCATGCTTGGAATACCAGATCAATGCCATGGGAAAACGTAATGTGCCTCTGCATCCGTGTGCCTGCATGTGGTTTGCTGCACGTAGGGACAGCAGGTCCCGGCTTTACAGAGGCAATTCTTCCACTGATAGTTCAGGCACTGAAAGTCAAACACATTCCACTACCTGTGTGCCAGTGACAGACTGCATTCAAGGCAGCACGTAGTTTACTGCAGGTTAAGTAGTACTGGGTCACATTTTTCAAACAAATGGTGAAAGTGCCTGAAAAATGCAGTTCTGGGAACATGAAGCTATTCACAAATTAGTTTCCATTGAAACACAGTGACTTTGTGAGCATGTAAAACACTGGAGCATTTAGATAAATGTTTTTGTCTTGAACCACATCTCATCTAGACAGTCTGTTTCAAAATAGTCCTTGTTTTGGATCATAACTGATTGGGTTTTTTTTAAAGGGGAAAAAATGGTGGAGAAAGATTAAATATTTGGAAGGTAAAATGCATTTTACTTTGGGTCAAGTATCTTCTAGCAACTGTAGAAAAGAAGCATTAAAAAGCATAGCTAATTACTTATGACTAAAATCTCTGATAGTTTAATCAATTGTGGACTGTCATTTTAAGGTGTAGGCTCCTGGTGTAACAGATAAGAAGGGTGAAAGTGCCCCCATCACGTTGCCCTTCGCCTTTCACATATGTAGGAAGACAACTTGGTATTGCTGTTTAACTAGGTACCAAGCCAGGCTGGCACTTTAATTCTGATATTTCAGTTCATTACCAACAGCCCTGATTTTTTTCCCCCATGTGGGCTGGTGATGAGCCACAGCTACAACCCTATGTGTTGTCTGGTGCTGGGCATAAACCTACTGCTGCCTGCTTAGGGGGAGGAAAGTCTGGAAATGCTGATGCTGGCTAGAGGACCTCAGGGCAGAATGGGCAGGGGGTGTCTGAAGGCACCTGTTCACTTTGCAGAGCCACTGGGATCCCTGACAGCTCTGTGGCACGCAGAGAAATACTCGGCAAGAACATCTTACACTTACTTTACTTTCAATCTTTCCTGCTTCAATCCTGGCACCTCTAGGGTGGCAACAGTTCAAAGACAGAAAATACAGCCTCACAGAGCTGTTAATGGAGCAACAGCTTTAGTCCACCTGTCCTGCCCTGAATCCTATTAATCCTGTTCCTCAGTCCATGTAATGCTACACCAAAACAGAGTTGGGCCCAGAAGATCCCGTTCCATGCGCAAAAGTACTAAAGTAAGAAGAGAGTTATTGCTTCTATTCTTATTATTATTGCCATGAGTCAGATCACAAACCACTGACTCCCTGCAGCACCCCTGACATCTACAGTGACCTCCACGCTGGCTCTGCATTCGGCCCCATTAACCTAGGAGGCACCAAATGCAATGAGCACGTGCCCTTAAGCTGTTCTTCTCCCCAAACAATTAAAGGCTGAGATGCAAAAAGCTCATCAAGAGAAGCAGTCCCTGTCATTGATGCTTACCACACAATAATCCCTCCTCTCTAATCAGCCTGCGAGACATGAGGAACGAGTCTCTGTCGTTGCATTTATACCACTGATCAACCACCTGAAGAGAAAGCAAAGAGGACAGTTGGTTCCTGGAGGGGTTATTCCAGGCTGTGCCCACCCTCTGATCCACGCTGAGCTGCTGATGCCTCCCAGATCTGGCAGCTTTAAACTGCTTCCCATACTGCTTGAAAACAAACACGCTTGTCAAAGCTTCCTTAGTCTGGAAGGTACGTCCTTGGTTGCAAGCACTTGCTCCAGCCAGTCCAGCCAACATCCTTTCCTCAAAGAGTTTGGGATATCTGACAGGTCTGGATTTGGAGTGTGAAAGAGGGAATGGTGTTCCTGCTGGCTTGGGCTAGGTTAGGTTAGCGGTCAAGATTTTAGCAGGCAAAAGCTGTAATCAGATCCAGCAATGAAAAGAGTCTAGGGATGAACACACGTCAAAGCTGTTAAAAGTCATATGCAACAAGCAGAGAAGCAATTAACACAACTCCTTGAATATGTAAGTAATCTGGGATCTGAGGCTGTGTGGAGTGTTTTCTAAGGGGAAGGCTTACGGAGAACATACAGCTTGAGTTATGGCTTTAAAGCACCATAGATGGTGGTAACAGATATGGGAAACTTGTCAAGAACTATGATCTTTTGTCTTACACTGTTTGTACCTTGTCTTGCAGCTCAGGGGCAAAGTTTCTGCTTGGTGCATGCAGTGTAGGCCAGTGAAGCCTCAGGAAACACCAGAGTAAGGAATGGCAACCTTAATACGGATTGCTTCTGCAGACTTCTAGTAACAGAGGCATGCTCTGAATTTTGGAAGAACAAGACTGAGCTGAGAGGTCTGATATTCTGGCATATTCCCTGTCTGCCCCTTTATTTAGCTTCTCATTTTAGGTCAGCTATGACCAGATTTAGTGAGAGAGATGCTGAGTTCCCAGGTCAAGCACTGAATCTGAATATTTCTCAATTTGGGAGCAGTTTGGGTGTAAAGCCAAAGACAAGTCAGATGCCTCTCCTCATCATGCAGCTACTTACTGATCTGTCAAGGACAGTAGGGATAAAGTCATGCCCGATGCCCTCCACCTCTATGGTTGTGGTGGTTGTTGTGTTCAGCTCACTGGGCAGAGCGACAATGGAGCCATCGGGGTCGACGCCGATGATCTTGGAGGGAAGGAAGTCTTGTTAATCACAGAGAGAGTTCAAATAGAATCAAACACACACCTCAAAGGAAAAATCACCTATGTTCTTATCAGCAACATTTATCAGCAACATTTTTCTTCCCCTGATATTCATTAATATTCCTATCCACTGGCAGCATGGAAACTCCCAGGATAAAGAAATACTGTTTCTGGCTTTAGAAATAGATCCTACGTGGTTGTCCAGCTGCTGCAGAAGAGACTGTGACAGCTTAAAATGCCATCAGCCTATTTGCCATCACCTCTTTGGCACAGTCAGCTACTTTGAAAGCTGAACCCTTTGCAGAGAGGGTGTGTTTGATCCTCAACCTGCTTCAGTGCAAAGCCATCCAGTCAGCTCACTCCTACTTCCACTTCCACTGTGGAAAACTTTGACCCCAGACTGGTTCCCTCCCTGGATCTACCTGTGCTGGCTGACAGTGGCACCTCTTCTGGTTGCTCGTAGCTTTATGTGTGTGTAGAGGTTGCCTGGATAAGCACACAGATTTAAAAGGGGGTGGTGGCACTGCTGCACACGCAGCTTCAAGCAGGCAGCCAGCTTAGCTCATGCCCACATCACTCGTGCCTGTATCCACACCATCAAACACCCGCTCGGGTGTCTGAGGATGTGGGTACTGACAGGGTGGCGATGCTGCGGGGCAGTGACCTTCAAACCTGTCTCAAAGCACAAGTTCTGCAGAACCATCATCTGTCTGTGACTGGTCATAACCCAAGTGCATGGAGGTTTTTCACAGAGGCAGAGAAGAGGTATTTCCGTGGTCTGCTCCCTCCATGAAGCTGCCAGAGCAGTAACTTTTGGCAGCCAGGAGCAGGAGCAACAATGCAGTCAGCTGGGCAAACCACTCTGCAAGGGAAATTTGAGTGTGTCCTGGAAAGTGCAGGGCACAGGGAAGGGCAGAGATGGAGCCTTGTACCTCTGAGGCACTTGAGGGATCTAGCTCACGCTGCATGTAACACCAAGTTGTTTCCAAGAAAAGCCAAGCTTCCTGTGAGCCAACAAATCGGTAGAGACAACAACTGCCAGCTGAGCCCTGCCACCAGGAGCTGCGGGTGAGCTCCGAGCAAGGACACTGTCAGGAGGACGCAGGGCAGCCGCGGTTCCCCTGGGACAGCCCTGTCTCCTGACTTACTTTGCACTCTGGGCACTTCTCCTTCAGCTTCCTGGCAACACCAGTGACGGTGCCTCCCGTGCCCGATCCGATCACCACCATGTGGACCTTGCCTGCAGGTCGGAGAAGAGAGAGCCCCAAAGAGATTGAGCATGACCTCCAGCCCTGCTGTGGGCAACAGCCTCCCTTTCTCTAGGGCCCTGCACAGATGCACATCCTGTGTGCGGGAAGGACAGGCAGGATTCATGCTGGAGGAAAAGCACAGTCCTGTGGAGAGGCACGGGTGGCCCTGCAGGATCTGCACACAGCTCACCCTGCCTCAGCATGGGGCTGAATGCCACCTCTAGATTCCCGTGACTTCTGCAGGTTTGGCACTTGCTGCTGCAGCGGGACGGAGGATGAGGGCACTTGCAGCCCTCCCAAATGGCAGCACATCGGAGCAGCAGCAACACAGAGGAGCAGCAGGCACAGCTTTCCAGCTAGTGTGAGCATCCCAAGAGGAGAGGTGCCGCTCTCAGCTCTGCCCCGATACCAGTGTCTGCCAAGAGCCGCCCTGCTGACGTCAGGGATGCTTTGCTGCTGTAGGAACAGTGGAAGCAGAATCTGTGAGGCCTTCACAGCCTCGTGTTGCAGCTGCAGTGGGGACATGAGACTGGCAATCCAGTGCTGGCTGATGATCGGAGCAGAGCTGCGCGCTGTGGTAGGGGGAAGCTGGGAACTCTCCTGTTCCTGTTGCTACCCAACTGTTGTGCTGTTATCACAACTGCTCTCCAGCTAAAACCCCTGAGCTCTGCTTATGCTCTGCAGTGCTCCCAGCACTGGCAATAAATTTTACTTCTACCTGCTCAGACATGGACTGAGATAGTCATTACCCAGCCCTCTCTCTCCCCACTTCCCTCACCCCCCCGCCCTGCCTCACATCACATATCATTAATCTGCTAAGTTTCAATGCATTTTAATTGGCTAATGGCTGTGCTGGATCAGATGAGGGCTGCCACTGGCCCAGCGGAGTCATATTCCTCACGAGGCCTCCTGAGACATCTTGTGCTCTCATCTGACAGATCTCAGGGACGCTGTAACAGCCAAGAGATGGGCTCCTTCTCCTTCACTGCAAACAGTCTAATTTCGTTAACTCTCTGGTCTCCTCCCTCAGGCTTTTGAAATTGGAGGCCTTAATAGGGAAGTCCTGCAGGCTTAGGTGGATCTGGAGTGGATTATGTGAAGTTGCTACTCTCTGCGTGTCAGTATTATCAAGGGTGCCTTCACTTACAGGGGCCCTCCAGGGCGTTTCTAGACATTCACATCAATAAACAGTGTGAAATAATCCTCTCAAAGAGAAATACAGCATCCTCAGTACATAGAAACAACAGTGTAAACGGTACCTTCACACTGCTCCAGGATCTCTTCAGCTGTGGTGTCGTAATGAGCCAGGGGGTTGCTTGGGTTTCGGTACTGTTTATTTCAACAGAGAAGAGTGTAAGTCACTGTGGAAAGCACAGGTCAAATACCAAACTAGCAATAGCCCTCAAGGAGCTTCACCCAGAGCAGACAGCTTCCCCCCTTCCTTTTCCTGGGCATGGCTGCACTGTAATCCAGCCACAGCAGGTCACAGATATTCCTCCTGGTTGTCACTTCAGGCCAGGTTTCTAAGGACACAGGGTAGGTCTATATGGCAGAAGAGTAAATATGCCCAGGAATATTCCCTCTCTGGCACTTGGTAGCTATTTGGCTTGGAGGTGGTGAGGCTGTCTCCTAGTCAGCATTGCTGTGTTTTGAGAGATCTGGGAATTTTATTAAAGCTGCAGCTGCCAAAGGCAAGCAAGCTCCCCAACACTTCAGCTATTGCTTAGAATGAAACATTCTTAGACTTCATCATTGCCTAGAAAAAAGCGAAAATGCAGTCATGCAGTATTTTAAAAAAGTTTTTAAATCAATCAATCAATCTTCCATATGTCAGATTTTAGAACTTTTTAAAAAATATTAACTTAAAACTTAAGTTAATACTTAAGAAAACTTTAAAAAAATTGTAATTTTGAAATCTGACTTGCGATTGAGAGGCATTTGTGCTTGACTGCTAGTGGTTCCAGGTTAGGGTCTTGGAAAGGTCAGCCAAAGAAGTGATCCTACATTGAGAGAGAGAGTCCTTGCAGTGGTGCACAGGAACAGCACAGAAACGTGTGCAGTCCCATGTTTAAACCTAGAGACCAGGCTGCTTCTGAAAAGGGCATTCACGTGCTGAGCCTCCTCTTTGTTAGCTGGAGGGAAATCTGCTCCTTACCTAAATTTTCTGCACTGTTGGGGTTCCCTGCTCACTGTAGGGATTCCTCCCTGTGGCAAGGTCAGATCAGGGAGAGGTGCCCTCCTGTGCAGAATCCAGTCCTGTGGGGACTGCTGGTGGGAATTGTCAGGGTTTGTCTTGCACAGCATAAGGCTTTTTTTTTTGCCTTTTTTTTTTTTTTTCCCAGACGGAATTGGGGCTGCTAGTCAGGCATAAAAAGTGATTCTCAAGTTGACACTAATAGCCAAAGCAACCTAGGGAGTCTTTTAAAAAATGCAAGAAAATCCAGCCTCCCCACTCCCAAGCTTGGGCAGAATGAGCACATGAGCTTTGTTTTGTATCTGCCACCCTATGCAGAGATCTGAGGCAAATCTGCCTGAACTGCTGGTTTGGGCAAGACCCCAAACACAGGCAGACCTGGAGTGCACCGGATAAACCAGAGAGTCCACGGAGGGACTGCATCTACCTGGTCCAGGATGTGAGAGTTTGGGATTTCGTTTTTCAGCTTCCAGGCAACGCGGATGTTAGACTCGGGGGCATCAAAGCGGGTGCACGGCGTCCGCACTATTTCAACGCCCAGCGCCTTCAGAATATCCACCTTTCCGAGGGAGGAAAGCAGATGTAAAGCAACCGAGCCCAGGCAGCGCCAGCAACCTGAGCCCCGCGCCCGCCGTGGGTCAGACGCCAGAGAAGCTCTGCATGCGGGAGACATTTAACATTTGGAGTGACAACGTCCGACTCTCAGTTACTTTGATATCCTCCCCAACCCCGGCAGCCCGGGGCCTCCCGCTGGGCGCTGGCACATGGAGCCTGGCCCTGAGCCCAGCTCTGCTCTGGAGGCAGGTGGGGGCAGGTAATGCCACCCTGGGAAGGGCACAAAGGGTATAAGGGAACAGCACCTGAGGGCGGCTTTCATATATGCTGTGGATTCAGGCCCTGAGCACACAGGGATTTAAAACATTTTTTGCCTCAGGTCCCTTCCTTCCTCTGCCCAAGCATGGGGAAGGAGTAACTACAAATGAATCCTGGGGCATTAATCCAGAGAGAGATGTGGCTGCCGAGGGAGAGGGGGTGTCCCAAAGAAGGAGAGTGAGTGTCAGCTCGTGCAAGTGAGACCTATGGCAGCTGGGGGAGGAGGTGGCATCTGATCCAGACTCAGCTTAAGTGAGATTTAGAACAAGATGGGGGTGGCACTTTGGAGAAGGGCTCAGTTTTGAGTCAAGTCAGGATCCAAGTTGGGCTTCACTGGCATGAATCCAGCTGACCAGTTTGTGGGACCTTGGGCTCCCCAAGACTGTGGGAGATTTCTGCCATCTCCGGGACAGAAATTCCACCTAGCCATCACTTGCAGCTCTCATGCGAGTGACTTGATTTCCACCATCTCAGAAAACAGCTCAGAAAACTCCAAATGTCTCCAGGCTAAAGAAAACCCTAGAAATACGGGGAGCTCAAGTGACCCTCCAAATGCCACAGCAGCAGAGAGCAGGGCTGGCAGCAGAGCCCGGGCACCCTGCCCTCCTCTCCCTCACTCCCTCCAGCCCCAGCTCTCTCAGGCAGCAGATTGCTCCATTTCTCTGCAGAAGGGCACCCTGTTTGGCTAACACGGGACCCCAGCTGCGTCACTGACACCAGATAATCAGTGGGATCATCACAGCGCGCTGTGTTGTTTCTTTGGAAAGAAACAGAGGAAATCTTCTGAGTAGCTACAAAGATATGTGAGTTACCCTTTAAAGGAGAAGACCCTCTCGTTCTGGGGAGAGACAGAGAGAAACAGAGGGAACTGTTCCCAAACTGCAGGGAAATACCACAGGGAGCTCTGACCTTTTCCATGCTCATTTTCTCCGGCAGGACAATGATGCAGCGGTAGCCTTTCACTGCAGCTACCAGGGCCAGCCCGATGCCTGCGGAGGGCGGGAGAAAGGGAGCTGTTTGATAAGGCAAAGGCATTTGGCAAGGCCGGCTGGCATCCCCGTTCCCTCACACTTCCTACAGTCCCCTCTCCGACGGGCGAGCGTAACCTGCGAGTTGTTGCTGAGCAGATGGAGGGAGGGCTCCCTCGCTGAGCGTTGCAGGGTGTGCTTGGAAAGCCCGGGAGCGTGGCGGGATGCCCTGCTGTCCCACGGCCATGGGCCCCAGGGAGTGAGCGGCCTGTTGTGCGGCATGCAGCGAACGGCAAGGCTGGGGATCGCTCTCCTCCCCGTGCCAAAGCTCCGGCCTCTTCCTCTGCCCGCCGCACTGGGCTTTGTGAAATACAGGGGAGCCCTGTTTCCACCTCAGGAGCACTTCCCCTCCCCCTCAAACGCTCTCTCTTCTGCGTGGGGAGGGATGAGGCTGCAGATCTGGCTCTGTGGCGAGCAGGCGAGGGGTGTCCGTGCTCTGATTTCACTCTGGGTGATGGATGTGCACAGCTGTTCCCCGGCTGGATAAGGAAAGGGAGGCTGGAGCACTCCAAACAGCCGGGAGAAGGTGGCCCAGGGGGGTTTAAGCAACTCTGGTGCTGCTGTGATGGCCCCGGCTCCGGTCTGGAGCGAGCCCGGGCAGCAGCCTGAGCCACGTCGTGAATGCCCATGAAGGCAGGATCCCTTTGCCCCAGCCCCGGGAGGAGAGCAGCGCCCGCGCCGGGAGATGCCCGGGATAAACAAAGGCTGATGCGGAGAGACTTGGAACAAATGGCTCAGCAATGAGCAAAACTTATAGAAAAGAGCCCTATTCTTCATTACGAGCAGCAGAGGGGAGCACTGATATCTGCCAGTGTGTCTTTTTCAGCAAAGCTGGCTTTGTACACACACATCCATGGCTCTTGGGGAGACACTGATACTGGGAGAAGGAAAGAGCCATGGAAATTCAGCAAGTGTCCCCATGTCTTGTGTGGGCTGCAAACTGGAGGGGAGACTCCTCTGTTCTCTGCCACTTGTAGCCACCAGCCAGTCTAAGCATGATGACAGCGACACAGAGGAAACAAAAATCTCCCAGCCCATCGGGGAAGCCCTCTTTGGGGAACTGAATATTCAAAAACTTCTCAGCCAGAAAGCACGTGGGCTGCCCCAGCTGCTGCAGCTCCCGAGGCTGTTTGTGTTCCCAAGGGGTGACCTCAAGGGCATGTGTAGGCAGGACCACGTCTGCACAGGATGGGATACTCAGAGACCCTTCAGGCATCTCAGCAATGAGTCACCGCAGCACCTTGGACTACCTGAGGCAGCGAGGAGGGAGGGGAGTTTAGATGAGGACATAGCCAGAGTCACGGGGCCCCTAGCTAACCTTCTTGCTGCCCGTTGCCCAAGGATCAGTGCTCACAGGTTTGTCACTTTGCACCGGGCAAGGAGTAGTGGTGTTTCAAAGATGTTTCTTCAGATGTTTCCACAAATGGGTCAGCGGAAAGAAAATTGCAGCACCCAGGATAAGTTTAGTCAGTCCAGTGTTTTCACTCAACAGCGTATCAAGAAGTGCAAGAGCTCCATAAATCTCGTCCTGCTCCTCCTGTGTGACCCCTCCACAGCTCCAGTCCTATCTTCAGTCTGCCTGGTACCCAGACAGGTGTCACACATACGTTTCCCACCTGTGTTTCCTGAGGTGGCTTCAATGAGTGTGTCTCCAGGTTTTATAATCCCGGCTCTTTCTGCGTCTTCCACCATCCTCAGGCCGATGCGGTCCTTCACGCTGCCCCCGGCATTGAAGAACTCACATTTTGCCACTGCAGTTCAAAGGTGACACTCTGTCAGAGACCAGCTACAGCCACAACTGCCAAGCACCCTCCAGCCCCCAGCCCCCTGCTCCTCCTGGTCCTCACTGTCATCATTTTGGGAAAACGATTGCTCCTCTGTAAGATGGACTCTTTGCTCAGAGAAACACCTCAGCCCCCTGCTCACGGGGCACCACAGCTTGCCATGGGATTCCTTGTCAACATACTTGCCCATATTACATCAAGAGATGTGAGCTAGCTGTCATCTACCTGCACCTGAAGGCAGTGGGCTGGCCCAGTAAGTCCTATATAGGTTTAAAATCATCTACTGATATGATGTGAGGGTGACACACTAACAGGAAGGCCCTGCTGCCCTCAAGCAAGGCAACGGTAAGGGTTCACAGCAAGGTTTCATGGCCTTTCCTGGGCCACGGCAGGCTCTGGGATATTAATAGGTATCTAAAAAGGTGCCTTTCTATAGGGCTGTTCTGTACTTCTGAAAAGGGTGCCATAAAAAACAAACAAACATTAGAAAGCACGCTTTCAACTGACAGCCAAAATCACACTTTCTAAGCTCAACTGCCAAAAGCCAAGTAAGAGAAACTTTCCAATGTGCACTCAAACTGCAAGATAGATGTCTACTCCTGATCAGACCCTTAGCACTCTTAATGCTTTAGACAGGATTATTCTCACTCTTTGATATTCATAGCTGAAATGGGCACACCAGGCCCTGTTTCAGAGAAAACAGGGAGAGATGAGGACTTTCAGGATGTGATTTGCTTCATCCTTTCAGAGCCATCTCCTTCAGACTAAGCTGAATCAACCAGATACATGAGCGGCCAAAGCAACTGGAAAAAAAAAATTGTGTTTACCATTGCATTTTATAAGGCAAACCGCCAAAATTCCAGACACACAGACATCCCTAAAGGAACAGAAATTGGAAGGTAATCCAGGGTAATTTTAACTTCTACCTTAATGTTGCAGTTACAGCCAGCACTCATGTCTTTGCTGTGTAACAGGCTTTGTGCTGGCTGATGGTTTATGCAGAAAGGAACTTAGGGCAACTTTGTGGAAGTCCTGCTCTCCTTCCCTTTCTGCACCAGGGGAGGGAGACACCATCCCAGGAAAAGCAAGGGCTCGGACTTGCTCCCTAGCTTGCTTGTTGCTGCTTGGACCAAATCCTTCCCTGCCTGGCAGGCACTTGTCTTGGCAGGACATCCTCCAAATGAAAGGCTTTCCTCATAGGTGAACTGGAAACTGCAGAGCTGCCCTCCACCCACTCACCCCTGGCTTCATACAGTGCTCTAAAGTCTTGTTCCAGCAGGAGACAGGCAGTGAAATGTGGCAGTCTCTGAGGTTACGGGGTTAGGGGCCTCACGGGGCACCTAAAAGGGATGGAGCCAAAGAGCACCGCGTGTTTCATGTGGATTTGTGTCCCGTGGAGACTGGTTACCATGGGGATTCCCAGCTGTCAATAAGACTGTAAGATCCCGCTGTGCTGTTTTATGGAGAATGAGCACTAATCAAGTCACTCCTCCCACCCCAGCCTCTTGAAATTCATCAACCTTGATGTTTGGCTTCCTGACCAGTTTAGTTATAGGAAGGCAGGCTGCAAAGCCCCTATACCCAGAGATAGCCTGATTGCATCATCCTTATTTCTGCAGGAGACCAAGGTAAAAGCAACCCTTGCGTGAGATAACGCACCCATTGGGAGTCAGGGATAACGAATCCCCTTGGGGGCAGGGGTGAGCGTGGCTCATCCCTGGAAGGACCTGGGGCCTACTGGCCTGGCACACACGCACAGCCGATAAACCCAGCTGCCAGAAATCCCTGCTCTTTGACTTCAGGCCGCTTTGGGGGAGATCCCAAAGGGAGCCACTGCAGAAAAAGAAATCCCAGACAGAGCCCTGGGGACCGTGACACAGAGAAGGGGCAGGCCCGGCCCGGCTCCAGCTGCCAGCCCGGCCAGGCAGAGGCGGTGAATGGAGGTGAGGCCGAGGTGGAGCCGAGTCCCTCTGGCAGTGCCCGGGGAGCCGCGTGGTCCCAGCATGAGGCCGGGCGCCCGCTGGCCTGCCCTGGCGGCCTCAGCACTGCACGCGCTCCGTCTGGAGGCCAGGAGCGCTGGTGCTGCCCCACGGAGCCCTCGCTGCTCCCCGTGCCCAGGCAGGCTGGGAGAGGGCCCGGCCATGCCCCGCACTGCTGCTGGCTGCTGCATCTCGGGCACCTTCGCCACCTCTGTGCTAGAGGTGCTGCACAGGGCAGGAGAGGCGCAGCCAGGCTGCAGCGCTGCCGCCCGTAACGCCGCGTGGTGTCTTATCTCCTGGCACCCAAAATCATCCCGGCTCCACCCTGAGCTTTTGCAGTAAGGCAACATCGGCAACAAAAAGAAGGTACCCGCCCAAACTTGCTTTCTGAGGTTTGTAATATCTAGGAAGCAACATAAGAGCTCATGTCAGGGGTATGTGAACAAGTTACGGTGTGAGTTTGCTACATGCCTGTGATAGCTGTCATGTGCTTGCACCTCCGTGGTGTGTAAAACACCCCAGGCCTCAGGTGAGAGAGCAGGAACAGGCAGCTGGTGCAGAGCTGGTGATAATGGAGTGCCCCTGGATTGCCTGCACACGGTGCATGTGGCTCGACCAGGGCCTGGGGCTGCTCACCTGGACAAATGGATTCGTGTTTTGAAAAGGGAGCCAGAGCTTGTGA
The DNA here is from genome assembly GCA_032273925.1 of Rhynchotus rufescens. Classification (NCBI taxonomy): domain Eukaryota; kingdom Metazoa; phylum Chordata; class Aves; order Tinamiformes; family Tinamidae; genus Rhynchotus; species Rhynchotus rufescens. Next base: position 39,536 of record JAVCKT010021680.1, read on the forward strand.
AGCTGTTCACTGGGAGGGGAGACACCTTCACTGCCATTAGCCTGAAACCATCTGGTTTGATCTGATAAATGACTAGAGTGTTACTTACTGATCACAAGTAACATTGCGACATTTGGTCCCCCTTTCAGTTCTTGCTCTCTGCAGAGTCTGTCCAGAAGTCGCCTCTGATAGAGCACCTCACCCAAGCCTCACTGTCCAGAAAACGATGATGAAAAAAGGATACTCACAGAGCTCACACTTCAGCCCATAGGACTTCCCAATCTTGTTGACTCGGATCATTGGGGTGCAGCCGATTTTCTTCAGGATGTTGGGCAAGATCTTTGTTTCTTCTTGTCTGTATTGATAGAGAAGAAAAAAAGAAATATATCAAATAAGAGCACCTGTAACCCAACCTAAGATAAAATCTGACTGAGGTTTCAACATCTCTGGTAGGCCACCAAGAGACATCCTGGCTCCACAGTTACAGAATCACAGAATGTTTAGGGTTGGAAGGGACCTCTAGAGATCACCTAGTCCAACCTTCCCGCTCAAGCAGGGACACCCAGAGCACGGGACATAGGGTGGCGTCCAGGTGGGTTTTGAAGACCTCTAGAAAAGGAGACTCCACAACCTC